>SDVV010003172.1:0-21741 GCA_016164225.1 Gammarus roeselii | reverse complement strand
TACATCGATACATCATCATAATCATGATAACACCAGGACGCGGTATGCCGTCAAAACGCCCAGGAGATCGTGTCACCATGAACGCCCTGGAGATCCTTTCGTCATAATAGCCCTGTTGGTAAGGGGGGCAGAATAGCCTGGCATCTACGCAGTTTGAAACAGCCCGGGCCTACCTGTTACACACTGCCACAGTACAGGCTCGAACACGTACACTGCGAGGCCACCGCTCGCTCTCCGATCACGGTAGCGCGTCAGTGAGTTCTCTGCCTCGGTTACGAGAGGGACTGCACTTAATCATTCCCCAGAGGTGCAACATTTAATGCGAACTTTTATTTATTTATTTTAGTATCAGTGTTATGATACGTGATATTGTAGATGATAATAGGTTGTGTTATGCATATATAGACTGTTTCCCACGCTAGGGGACCCTATTTATTTCCTATTCTCATACGTTATTTCGTCAGTCATGGTCAAGACTGCAGTGATGGGGTGCAAACGAGGCCTTATCTCTTGATCGCGAAGAGGCACTACCTCACGCAAGTGGTGCGCTGGCATACATGTTTTACCCTGTCACACTCGCCCAAGTGTGTGACTCATATGTGAGGGGTTGTGAGTTTTGGTGAATAGTGGAAGGCGGTTATTGTTGGTGAGTATTGATGGTTTGTGAGGGAATTTTGGTGTAGTAATAGGTATAGTAGAGGGTATGTATTATTGAATGAATTAATGTAGGGCTTATTAAATTGGCTTCCTCGCAAGAGGTGTGGGCTTGCTACAGAGCAGGATAGTAATATTTATTCATTAGTTCATGTATTTATCATATAAAAAATTGATAAACTTTATTGAATTGGCTTTCCCGCAAGGAATGTTTATCTGGTACATATTGATTTAATTTCTTTCAATGGTATATGGTATGGTAGTATTTAATCGATCTTTTTGTATGTGTAGTATGTATTATTTCCAATAGAATACTTATATAACTATTTATGTATCGTATTATTTAGTGTCGCAGGCACCGCTGTTATTTCAAAAGGTATTTATTGCCTTATAAAAGAATTTCAACTTGCTGATGCTTTCATTGCTCGATCTATTAGTGTTTTTGTATTTTTTTAGTGATGTAGATATCGTTGTAATAGAATTTCAACTTTCTTTTATTGCTCGATCATTATCTAATTCAGATATGCTGACCAGTTATGTATCAGTGAGATGCGGAATTATGTTGGTTCTTTGCTATTATAGAGTATAATTTATAGTATTGTATTAAATCCAAACGCTTCTTATTTATTACATAGAAACATTTACATCAACATCATATGATAATTTACATCAATCTATTTTCATCATATAAGGAGCGGTTGCAGGGGTATACGTTCTCGTATTTTCAATCCGTATGACGGTGGTCAATGAAACACTTACGTTCAAGATTTATATATTCACATATGTTCATATTTACAACATCGTAGGAACATTTACATCGATCTATTTTCATCATATTAGGAGCAGTTGCAGGGGTAAACGTTCGAGCATTTTCAATCTGTATGACTGTGGACAATTGATATATATTTTCATGATTAAATTTATTTATTTACATATATTCATATCTGCAACATCCTAGGAATTTGTGCTCATGATCTTGTCATTATTTGTGCTCTTGATCTTGTCTGCGACACACCTCCCTTGAAATGTAAGTAGCATGTCTATTCTTGGAGATATCTTTCTGTAACTTTGTTAGTCATTTATTCTAGAAAAATCTTTGTTATTTAGTAATCTAATTTGTGTTGTTCCTTCTTGTAGGATGAACCAAAACGATATGGCGATGACGGAGACGCCATTGTTGGAGGATGCAGGGAGTGGCCTATACCGAAGTGAGACCTGTCCGCAACCTAACCTCGCAACCTCGCAACCTAGCCTTGTAATGTCCGCAAGCCCTCAACCCACAGGCGTATCTATTCCGTAACAACCCGGAGTGTAGCCTACTGCTCAGGAACAGTTTGTCACTCAGCCTACTGACCCGATACGTGAGTCTATATTTTATCCGCATACCTCTAAAGGAATTTTGGAAAATAATTTTGTCACTTCAAAATTTATAGCATACACTGAACATGTCAACATATCCACACTGATTACATTAGGACGTGAGGAGCTAGAGGCACACACTGAATCTGTAATAGGAACATTCCAAAGACTCCAATGCATCGTGAATGTTAAAATGGGAAAAATAATTGAGGGAAAAAATAACGTGAAAATATGGGGCGCGAACTCCGTAGACTGAAAACGAATTCTATTTATCCGTATTTTATTCCTTCACAGGGTACGTCTTGCAGACATAGATATACTACTGACATAGCAAGCGTTATTAGGGTCAGAAATGGAGATCGTTTTCTTCCACTGAATCCATTATATATTATGATAATTGCAAAGGACTTGTAGAGTAACCGGGTAACTTCGAGGAAGCACAATTAAACGAATGAGTGAAATGGGAGAATGCGAGTAAGCACTAGGGACTAAAGACCTTTTTGCCTGGTGGTCTAAGTGATACTGTCATCTGCCTGTAGGAACCTTTATACCTCCATGCTACTACGCGCATAGTCACGTGTACACGTCGCACATACACGAACGTATTAGCCTACCATTATATTCCCAAGGCCCGCATTGGCTTGACCAATGCTCGATCAATTAAGACCGCAGTTTATAACCGACATCGGTGTGCTTCCTAAAACTTACATTGCCGTGACATAATATCAGAGCTAAGAGACCCTTCTTGGTAACCGCATGCCTATGTAAAGAAGGATTTATTATTGTACTTTTTTGTTGGAACATCGAGTGACTATCATCTTCGATACACATATGGACACGGTACCCTATACAGATGGACATCCTGCAAGGACATGTCCATGGACACTATACACATGGACATGAAAATCTATGCAAATGGACTGTGGCTGGATCCTGCGTGCTAGATACAGGTGCAGATACGGACACAGTGACAGGGTCTGTCAAGGTCGAAGCTGCCGCTGTTGTGTAAACAGTGGCCTTGTCTATCTGGCAAGGTCGCAACAGCTGCTCTGTGAGAATGCGGAGGCAAGCTGCCACTGTTGTGTAAACAGTGGCATTGTCGGACAAGGAATTCGCTGCAAGAGTTCATGCTGGGGGTTATAACTAGAGACAGTAATGATTGCATTCAATTAAGATGTCGTACGTAGATAATGTTGTGAGGTTGGTTCTAAGCGATTTTGTTACGTGCGGAAGGGGTTTGCGTTCCCCAGCAGCCGATTCTCCAATGTTGAATTGCAGGATATTTTAGAACAGGGGGTATTAATTGTGAGGTTATGTTGCGCTTTCGTTAAGGCTTGTTGCCGTGTAATTGGTAGGATGTTGGCCCTAAGCCTATTTGTTACTTATATGCCTTATTGCTAGTATAACTGTGACATTGTTTAAGAGGAGTGGCCGGGATTTTGTCCCAGCGAATGGTGGGCGCTGACGTCACGTTTTAGACTATATAAGGCGAGGTCACCAAGTAACGAGAGATTATTAGCAACCTAACCATGTGGAGGACACGTCGTCATACTCGTCCTACAGCCCGCCAGTTTTGCCGCTTAGCCCAAACTCTCCATGTCATGGACTCTACAAGTTAGACGACTTTTCAACGTCAGCATAGACGCTTAGAATTCGATGACTCTTCAAGATCCAAAGCACTTGAACAGTATCACTTCATCACCATCTTCAATACTATTACTACATCAGAAAAAAACAGTAGCGTTTAGGAAAGACAGCCGAGATCTACAACGTGCATAGAGTTCGACGCCCAGGGGGTCAGTCGGACGACAGCCCAGGATCGCTGGACGCGGTCGCGGAGGAGCACCATCATCCGGCATTTGGAACATAGCACTGCAGGTCACTGACCCGGGTGATATCGTACTCGGTCACTATATCTACATCTACGTGTTGATAACTCCTGTAATTAGGTTAGAACTGTTTTTAGGTTAGAGCTGTTTTTTTTTTTGAAGTGATCCTCATGTGTTGTATTAGGATAGCTGATCCTCATGAGTATGTATTAGGATAGCGACCAATCGTGGTATAACGGAGCTATAGGCTAGTACACACATATGTATTAGAACTGTCTTTGCTGTTTTTTTTTCTCTGCACGCAGTTGTGCATAATATAGATAGGCTGCATCATCTGTGAGTGGGTAGTAATTTGAAGCCAGTCTCAGGGTTTTCTTGAGCATAAATATATTAAGAATTCTTTCAATGTTCCCAGCGGTTTCAATTCGCTTCACATAGTAGCAGACGTGTGGAAACCCTTTACTCACATACCATCTCCTAGACCCACTCGACTGAGTAGCTGGAGAGTGTCACATTGGGTAAACACCCTAGACCCCTCCTGGGTCGGGCGAACTCACAGCCCGTCGGTCATTGATAAATATCTATCGGTACAAGATTTGATTGCCTTTGATTTCTTTGAATTGATCGGGCAGGCACACATCTTGGTGCCCCCAGAGTGAGGAAGTAATATACCTTGCAGGCCACAAGTAAATCAGAGTGCGATTCTCTGTTTCACTGTTTCCATCATTTCCATACAACGCTGCGTCTATGTGTCGGTGTGTAGACATGGGTATGCATATCTATTGCATCAGGTGGAGCGTAGTGTAGATAGCTCAAGCGTGGGTGTAACCAGTGCAGGCTCAAGGACGGACCAGTCTCTCTCTCTCGCTCCTGGCAAGTGAAGGTGAACATTTTGTGTAAGGCTGAAAGAAGAGAAAAGGAGGGCTTGGCGACTGGTGGCTGCAGGCCGTGTGATTTTGTTAATGAACAACCAAACTCAGATGAGATCGTGTATTATAAATTAAATACAGCGGGAGAGAGAGAGAGAGATTTAGGTCACGGTCATAGGACAAATATAACCGGGAAGAGCTGCACTGGCGGTAGACACGTGTAAGGTGAGAAAGTTAGCGGAACAAACGACGCGTCAGCAGGACCGACAGCTTTCGCCGGTAGTGATTTTGCTTTGCCGCTGCTTAATGCGTTTTCTTTTCAGCAAAGACATTATAGTGAAGTGTGAATATATTTAGAAAAGACATTAAAGTGAAGTGTGAAATATATATTAAAATATTAATAGATAGTTTAGTGGTGAAGAGTGTCATTAAAATTTTATCAAATGTGTGGCAAACATAAAAACTATTGTTAGTTTATGGAAGATTGACGACGATTGAGTGAATCGTATGAGTCTCTATTTTATTAAATAGGGATCAGTTAGTACGTGATAGCCTGGAACAGTTGCAAGACAACACTTGAGTATCGAGTAGGCTTAGAGATAGCCGACGTGGTAGACGGACTGTTCGTTTGAGACGTGTGAGTGGAAATTGGCAGAGTGAATTGTTGGAACGAGTGGACGCGATGGCGGTTCCGGTTCCACCCCAGATTAACTTGATTCAAGGGGATAAGATACTCCGCTACACGGGACCACGGAGGGAAAGCGACCACACAGCATGGTACGCAGGGCCCTCCATAGAATGTGACATAAGAGCGGTAAAGACATTTTGTGGAACAAATGGGATTACGGAGTACGCAAAGATCAATGGACAATTCAGACTGAACCTGCATCCCTCAGTGGGGGATGCGAGGGAAACTCTGTTAAAATGTGATACTTTGGCCGAACTCCTGGAAGTCCCAAAAGATAATTTTGAAACGTTACAAACTGAGTTTCTGAAGACATTTAAAACGTCAACTCAACTGTCTTTGCGAGCCAGTCACAAAAGTTGTTGCCAGTTAACGTAATCCCTGTATATGAAGCCAAAGCGCGGAATCATGCCCGCTTATTTGAAGCAATAAATAATTTTGTAGACTTATATTATGGGCGACCAAATTTTGATGTCGTAGCAGACCAGCGCTCAGGGAAGAAAGTTCTCGTTGATGCGTTGTACGTACTTTTGATGGCGCCACGATTGACTGAGTCTGTGTATAGTAAGACTTTGAGTGACGCCACTGCAGCTACTACGACCATAACCTTGACGGAAAATGTATTGGGCAAGGTAGGCGCGATGCCGGGATGGACGGACGCGTACGAAAATATACAGGTGGCGTTCCGGACTCTTAGCGTCCAGGAGGTTTTGAGACAAACATTGAATGACTCTAAGGATGAGATGACTGGAGATACGATGGATTTTATGGGAATAAATGCAATCCTGCAAGGTCCAGGGAGTTACCTGCAGGACAGGCCGGGTCGAGATAATATACTTAACAACTTTGGTCGCCGTGTGTTTCCTCCACGGTCTGGTGATGGTGGTGGTGGTGGTGGTGTAAAAAGTAGAGGTATGTCTCGTGGAAGAGGATACCCTCAAAGAGGTTCGGGAGGGAGGTCCTCCTCAGTAAATATGGTTGGTGAAAATACACATAGTCGAGACACGGAGAACCCGTGTGTGGAGATAGTCCCGTATGAGGGAGAGATAGAAGAAGGCTACGAAGCGAATCAGGTGGGATATTCGGAAAGGAGATGTATCAAGTGCAAAGACACGGGACATACCCTGGACGACTGCCGAAATACTCCAAATATACACTTGGAGTGTTTCAGCTGCGGCAGGTTGGGACATTTTACGATGAGATGTCCCGATAAAAATAAACAAAATCTAGTAAGAAGTCCGAGACAGGCTCCTTTTCAAGGAGGTCCGGCACAAGGGAGGCCCAGCTAGCCTTCACTACTCCTGATGTCTCTGTTAGTTCGATGGAAGCTAATCGCCTCTCCAAAATGGGAGAGCAACATTCAGCGTATGCTTCCAGGGTACCGTAGCGGGACTGATCACCTCGTTACATAGTACGTCAACGGTTAAGCCTCTGAATGATCCGGAGACCCTTTGTCAGTAGCAGGGCTCGACAGCCCCATGGATGAGAGTGAGACTGTGACTGGTGAGTGTTGTTGTCAGTGTTGTGTGTTACAACAGCAAGGTGGTAACGGTGTGGAGAGTAGAAGTCACCGTCTGTTGGTGGTAGATAACCAAGCTGTGTAATGCTCTTCGAATTCGGAGGAAAAAATCCACATTCCAATGGTCACCATGGTGGTAAATGGTCGGTGTGTGCGTGGTTTGTCCGATACGGGAGCCGGTAAGACAATCATTAAGGCTGGAGTGCTTGAAGATGTGTCTAGGTCATTGACCCCATGGGGTGCTCGACTGACTGACTTTAACTGACAAGCCATACCCGTGTTGGGTACACGAAACATTCTAATTTCAGTAAATCCAAATGTGTTTAACTCAAAAGCGAGTGGTTCGTCCAATCCAGCCCCTCAAGCGAAAAACCAAGTATCTTTCACCCATCAGGTGGTCGTAATTGATAAATGCCATACAGCTCCTTATGAGCTATGATTGGTACGGACTTATTGGACAAACATCGCGCGTAAATCAATTTCTCTAACAAACTCTTACCAATAGAAATCAACCACAAAACATATAACATCCCCATTAGTGACTTGAATCAAACCCAGTTAACATACAACACCAACACCATACCAGAACACAATAAATTTCTCTGCATTGACTCTACAGTTACTCCCATTACTCCAAACAAAACAAAGACAGAACTTGTTGTGCATGCCGCGGACACTTTTGAGATTGGACCACTCGAACAGCGATTAGTTCGCGTCCATGCAAAAATTCCCGACGGTGAGTACACAGTTCATCGCGGTTCAGCGGACTCTGGTCTGCTGGTGTCCGAGGCTCTGATAAAAATTAAAGAAGGATCAGTAATGCCGCTAATGCTAAATACCTCTCCTATGGACTTGAAGGTGCTTAAAGGAACACTACTGGCCGTATTGACTCCGTTGAGAGATTTGGAATATTACTCTACCGGATGGATTCTAGGAACGTGCATCGAGAACGCAAATGTGATTCATCAAACTACAAATGAACCATCGGTGGTGAAGCCTCTCGAATTAAAAGGGCTGCCACCCATAAAGGAATACGACGTGGATACCCCAGCTGATCCACCACTTCGAATGAAAATCACCCGACTTCTCAACAAATATCGCGACGTTGTCGCGAAGCCTGGAGAACAATTAGGAAGGACCAATGTTATGGAATGCAAGATACCCACTGATCCGGGATTGTGAATCAGCGACAAAATCCGCTACCACATTCACAACTAGCCGAGTTGGATGGCTTGACTAACGACATGCTGGATCGGGGAGTTATCGTTTCCTCGGACAGTGCATGGAATTCCCCGATGATTATTGTCAGGAAGAAGGACGGAACACCACGCGTTTGTATTGATTTCCGTCATTTAAATGGTTATCCGTTTCTGGATCGCGCCACCCACTTCCGAGGATACCAGAATTGCAACAGTCCTTGTCGAACGCCGAGTTTTTCTCGTCAGTCGACCTGGAAAGTGCTTTCTGGCAGATGCCGGTGGCCGAGCAGGAGCAAGAAAAGACCGCTTTCACTGCTCGAAAAGGGCACTACCACTTCCGGGTAATGCCCTTTGGCCTTAAATTTGCCCCTCATTTTTTTCTCAAAATATATCGCTCAAGTACTCGGTTAAACGCTGGGTATTCACGCTCTGGCGTATCTAGACGAAATAATCATAGCGCCACCAACTACCGACGCTCATTTTATATCCATCGAGGAAGTGCTACAAAAATTGCGCGCAGCATCCTTGCGTGTGAAGCTAAGCAAATGCGAATTTTTTAAAAAGATGATCAAATTCTTGGGACATCTTGTAAGTCCCGAAGGGATCCAGATGCATCCGGATCACCTGGACGCCAACAGGATCTATCCAACTCCCACGAACGCAGACCAAGTCAGGTCATTCCTCGGGCTGCTGAGTTACTTCAGGAGTTTCGTGTTAGAGTTCTCACGTATTGCAGACCCGTTAAACAAATTGCTAATAAAGGATCAACGATTCATATGGAAGGCTGAACAAGGAATCCATGCAAATGTTAAAAGAATGTTTGATGAAGGCACCGGTATTCAGTTTCCCACATTTTTCCGTATCATTTTACATGTTTACCGATGGGTCAAATGTCGGACTGGGAGCTGTATTGATGCAGCCCGATTCGAACAGTAAATTACATCCAATCTTGTACGCATCAAGATCTCTGTCAGAGACAGAACGTCGCTATTCCACTATCAAGAGAGAAGCCCTAGCGGTTCTATGGGCCCTCAAGACTTTTCGTTACCTGGTGTACGGCTACGAAGTCACCATATACACAGATCATCGTCCACTGTCGTTTCTGTTCAGAAAGTGCTTGCCAGAAGGTGCGCTGGGCAGGTGGGCGGTATTGACACAGGAGTACAGTCCAAAAGTGGTGTATGTGAAGGGCAAGTTGAATAACCTAGCCGACGCATTGTCCCGCATCCCTCACAGTCTTCCAGCACTGAAGAAGGATGGTGAAGATCTGAAAGAAATAGGCGATAAGGAAGACTACGAAGAAATGCCGTCACACATCGCAAGCGTACAGGAAGGTAAAACTCTTCCCAAGATTCTAAAGGAACGAGTCCCTACACTGGCCTTTAGGGTAGAAGAATTGGTTAAAGAGCAGAGAAAGGACCTACAGCTAGTCACATAAATTACACACTTAATTACTGAAACACCCATCACAACACATACAGGCTCTCCAAAGGATTTGGAGAGCTGCATGTTAAGTAGCAATATTCTGCATCGACGTATCACTGTACAAAGGTGCGGCAAAGAGGCCACATACTGGACAGTGGTCGTACCCGAAAAATTAATCCAAAGAGCTGTATTGTTATGCCACGATTCATTCGAGTTCAGACATCTCGTGGTGGACAGAACCATAATTAAGCTTCGGACTCATTTCTACTTCCAAGACATGGTCACTTTGGCCACTGAAATAATTAAATGTTGTGCAGAGTGTCAGAGGTACAATCATTTGCCTGCTCAGAGCACTCCTGTCCGAACTTACCCGTTGCCACAAAGACCGTGGGCAGAAGTCGGAATGGACATCATGGGACCACTCCCAATCACTAGTTCAGGTAATAGGTACATTCTCACATATGTCGATTTTCTTACACGATACTTAGTGACAGTACCGATCCCTGACAGATCATCTGAGACCGTTGCGTGTGCCCTCAGAGAACAGTTGTTCGCACAGTACGGCGCCCCGTCACGACTTATATCCGATAATGCATTGGAGTTTGTGAACGAGGTGATGAGGCACCTGTGCGAACATTTCCACGTCAAAAAGGTGAACATTACCCCGTATCTAGCAGCTGCAAACGGGACCGTGGAAAACCGTAATTTCTCAATTGCAAAATTGTTGTGTATTTATTGCGGAGAGTTCTCTCCGGAATGCGACTTGTTTCTTCCCGAATCCATGATTGCCATTAACACCGCGTTTAACAACACCATTGGTGATAATCCTCATTATGTTCTGTTCGGTTACGACCGGAAACTCGTAGCTTTGTGGGACGGTCCAGAACTGTTTGAGCCTCTGTATAACTACGAAAGCTTGGGTATTCGCGAGAGACAGGCCAAAATAGCTCATGCATTCGTCAGAAATCGAATGTATCAGGAATTGCTCAACTACCAACAGAAACACTACGTGCGTGCCAAAAATCGCGAAAAACTAGTTCTGAACCAAAGATTCTACGCTAAATATCATCCGAAAGCACCAGAATATCCAAAGCTGTCACCCAGATGTGAAGGACCGTTTGTGATCACCAAAATACATTCACAGTACAACTACATCTTACAACACGTCATTTTAGATAAGATTCGCAAAGACCATTTAGATGATATTTTGCCATGTTACCCACCTCGCATGCAGCGAATTCGTCGAGGTTACAAGGAAGACGGGTATGAGGGGTTGGACAAACCAACCGCAGGAGTTGCCAGCAAAGAGGTGGGAACATCTGTTCCCAAATCTCTTGCAGCTCAGGACACCACTGTTGATGTAGATGTGACGGTAGTGGAAGCCCTGGATAGGCCTCCATTCGCACGTGAACCAATTGTTACTCGTTCACAGCGAATCCAGACGACGAACACGTTTCACTCCGTTGAGGAAACGTGTACGGCCGTTTTGTAAATAGAAATAATCAACATCTGTAGAATAGTTCTTATGTACCCATATCGTTTGTTATCTACGGTCTATTGTGTAAGTAAGAATTAAGACATTTTTTTTTTGTTTGTAGGCGAAATGTTGGTCCTCCAACTCATGCCCTGCTGCTTCTGGTCCTGCTTCCTTTTCGAGCGCCCGTCGCTCCAAGCCGAGGAAGTACCGAGAGGGCAGATTATGTAGTACATGTGCCAGGAAATGGTGTGATCGTTTCGACCGGTGGTACTGTGACTTTCGTGCAAGGGCAGCTGTCGTGCGAGTGGAGTATCACACAAAATCTTTCGTCGCACGATCAGCAGCTGATCTGTTCGAAAGGGCCGTACGATTGGTCGACGCGTTGGGTTTGTTATCAATGACCCAGGCTAATCAGGCGGCGGTCCTTGATGCAATCCATGCAATGTCATACCATTTCCGGGTGTTGCTGACACGCGTTGGCCAAGACGTGCTGAGTCGTCTCAATTCCCTTTCGCTACGTGCGTTGGAACGAGAGTGGCGGAGAAAGTTAGGTCGCGCTAAGGCAAAGATGGCAAATGCAACCAAGGGACAAATAAGGCTGACGTCTATGTCGAGTAGTGTAGCCGGGGAGACGGAGGATCGGTACGCGCAGTGGGAAGAGACAAGTTATGTTGAAAGGAATAGACGAGGCTTGCTGAATATTGACGGTGACCTGTTAAAATCGGTGTTGGGAGTGGCAAAGGAGAAGGACATTGGAGATTTGAGGGATCATTTCACAGATGCGAACCAGGATGTGATAACTTCCATCCAAAAGATTAACGTAAACTTCCATCATATCCAGGCCACTCTTACCCCACTTGTTGATCAGGCCACGGCGGCCCAGGCCGTACTCGAGAGGTTCCACCAACAGTTCAGTGAGTTGGACCTGTATGTAACCGTCACAAACAGCGTCATGGAAGGTATTCAGGACCTTCTAGTGTCCATGGACGCCGATGATAAGGCTGCCCTTTTGAGGTTGGGAGCAGTACCAGAAATTCTGGGATACGATCAATTAAGAGCGCTTGCGGATGAGGGTATAACCCAATTCAAGGACGCCTATTCATTTCTGTACGCCTTTTCCAAGAGAAATTTTACAAACGTACTGTCGACGCTTGAGTTGAAACCAATGATGGAGGACGAGATTTATGCTCTAATCCTACCGTTCGTTTCAAAGCGAAATATGTCATTAGCCACGCTAGCAACGTTACCAGTGGAAGATCCGGACACAAACCAAACTTACTTGACTAGCAACTTAGTCAAGAACGTGGCTATAACAAGCGACAGGAAGACGTTTGTAGAGAACCCCTTGATCTGGTGAGGTGAACGGTGAGGGAGGACAAGTATGTATGCGCACCTACAATACAACTGAGTGTAGAGGCAAACCCTTCTGGTTCAGTAGACAGCTTGTTAAATATCTCACAACTTCATTGTGGGATGGAGCACATAAACCTTACCCGCGTGCTAACTCGACAGATGGGTCGGATTTGTTACTTGATCATACCCCGACCGGAATGGGCAATGCTGGACAGTCATGATAAGAGTTTTGAACCAGAATATGAAGAGTTGAAGGGCGCTTATGTATTGCACGCCCCATGTTCATTGATAGCACCATCTTTCAGTGTGTCCACTGTGCGTCATGAGTTTGTCACCATGAAAAGCAAGAGACTAGACCCGATTTCCATTCCACGCATCCGGCTGCCAACCTCGGGGCCGATGCCAATACTAGACAGCATCCTGAGGGAACTCTCAAATGTCAAAATTACCATGAATATCACGGCGGTTGTAGTCGATGTGCTTACGTCCGTTCACACAGAACGTCACAAATACAGTATCGGTAGCGTGACGTTAGTTGCGATACTGTTGGTATTAGTTGTCGTTAGCTACCTAGCAATGAAGTATTATAGGCGACGCAAGCGGCCTGACACGACTTTTTCACCAAATTGTCATCCTTTTCACAGGACACCCAGACTGGTCCCTGCCCCATCCCCTCCACCTGCCCGACCTTATTTGTACCCATTAAATGATTTTGTACCCTGCAACCCTCCCAGGTCCACTCTGATCCCGTTGAAACTTACAGTATGTCCACAGATGAATATCGGGTCGATGTGGATGCAGTAGGACGTGTCGCCCCGGAGACTGGTGAGAGGCGAGGACTGGATGACCCCGCCCTTGCGCCTCATGTTGCTGCCCACTCACATGTGCACAGCGAGATCGATTGTGCTGGGCCCCGCTCCATCACAAACAGCCACACTCAGTCGAGAGAAGAGTTGGATGTTGGACCCGTGGAGCCGTTTTACACTATCTGATCTGTCCAGCACCCCACGCTTCGGCCTGTCTCGAGCTGTCTCAAACAGGTCCGAGGGGGAGGTGTGGCTGGATCCTGCGTACTAGATACAAATGCAGATACGGACACAGTAACAGGGTCTGGCAAGGTCGAAGCTGCCGCTCTGAGAGTAGGCGGAGGCAAACTGCCACTGTTGTGTAAACAGTGGCATTGTCAAACTACGAAGTCGCACCAAGAGTTCATGCAGGACATATAGCTGGGGGTTATAACAAGAGACAGTAATGATTGCATTCAATTAAGGTGTCGTGCGTAGGCAATATTGAGAGGTTGGTTCTATGTCATTTTGTTACGTGCGGATAGGGGCCTGCGTGCCCCAGCAACCGATTCTCCAATGTTGAACTGCAGGATGTTTTAGGACAGAGGTATTAATTATGAGGTTATGTTGCTCTTTCGTTGAGGCTGGTTGCCGTGTAATTGGTAGGATGTTGGCCCTAAGCCTATTTGTTACTTATATGCCTTATTGCTGGTATAACTGCGACATTGTTTAAGAAGAGTGGCCGGGATTTTGTCCCAGCGAATGGTGGGCGCTGACGTCACGTTTTAGACTATATAAGGCGAGGTCACCAAGTAACGAGAGATTATTCACAACCTGACAATGTGGAGGACACGTCGTCATACTCGTCCTACAGCCCGCCAGTTTTGCCGCTAAGCCCAAACTCTCCATGCCATAGATTCTACAAGTTAGACGACTTTTCAACGTTAGCGTAGACACTTAGAATTCGATGATTCTTCAAGATCCACAGCACTTGGACAGTATCACTTCATCGCCGTCTTCAATACTATTACTACATCAGAAAAAACAGTAGTATTTAGGAAAGACAGCCGAGATCTACAACGTGCATCGAGTTCGACGCCCAGGGGTCAGTCGGACGACAGCCCAAGACCGCTGGCGCGGTGGCGGAGGAGCACCATCATCCGGCATTTGGAACATAGCACTGTAGGTCACTGACCCGGGTGAGGGCGTACTTTGCCACTATATCTACATCTACGTGTTGATAACTCGAAACTACATCCAATCGGTTGTTCAGATGATTTGACTCCTGTAACTAGATGAAGATTTTTTTTCAAGTGATCCTCATGTGTTGTATTAGGATAGCTGATCCTCATGTGTATGTATTAGGATAGCGACCAATCGTGGTATAATGGAGCTATAGGCTAGTACACATATATGTATTAGAACTGTCTTTGCTGTGTTTTTTTTCTCTGCACACAGTTGTGCATAATATAGATAGATTGCGTCATCTGTGAGTGGGTTGTAATTTGAAGCCAGTCTCAGGTTTTCTTGAGCATAAATATAGTAAGAATTATTTCAATAATCCCAGTGGTTTCAATTTCCTTCACATAGTAGCAGACGTATGGAAACCCTTTACTCACACATTATCTCCTAGACCCACTCAACTGAGTAGCTGGAGAGTGTCACTTTGGGTAAACACCCTAGATCCCTCCTGGGTCGGGCGAACTCACAGCCCGTCGGTCATTGAAAAGTATCTATCGGTACAGTTATCGATTGCCTTTGATTTATTTGAATTTATGTATATAGATGCTATGCATATACAATAGATTTGCATATCGATTAACTTGGATATAACAGAATCTTTTAATTTTAAACATTATTACTTCTAATATTAGAAATTATTTGAATCAAACTATGAGCATCACATTTGGGTAAAATAATTTTTTTGCTCGTTCTCAAAGTGAAATTGTTATGTGAAAAAAAAAGGTCAAGTTCAAAATATTTCATCTACGTAAATAGTCACATGAACATCTCTGAAAAAAATCTCACGTAATCAGCTGAACGGAGACCAAATATTGCTGCCAATACATTTCAAGAGACAATACAGTGATTAGTGACCGTAGTCATGCTTCTTAACTGGTAACAATACATAATTCTGATCTACCTATCTATGATAGAGCCTATGACGTTAGTTCGTCTTGAGCTAAATTATTTTAAATCTTCCTCTACTTGATCAAAAAATAAAGTCACCTCCACTCTAAATAACAATATTTCATTATAAAAGACATTTATTATCATTTATTCAAGTTGCCTATATTTTTGATTGCCAGTTTGAGCAGGCTTAAGATGGATTAGCTTCCTCGTTGTAGTCCAAGGCCTTGCCGTGCACCACTCATTCAACAACTCGGTCACGGTCAGGTTGGTCCACAGGTCTGGGGGAGTCCTAGTCATTTATGAAAATTCTGTCAATTTTGCTGGAGTTGAGCTAGCGGCTGTTGCGAGACACTTTAACATATAAGTCGATCCTTTTTCAGTGACTCCGTAGCCTTGTTTGCGTAATGGCAAGGCGCACTGTCGTAAATTGTGCATGTATACACCAAATGGTTCTTGAACATGTTCATACACCCTGTACCGTTTGTTATTTCGTAAATTGGAAGGAAGTTCAGAGCCACCGCTCTTTTTCCCGAGCTGTCATTTAATTAGGGTGTAATACTGTTGAACCTCTTTATTTTATGAGCGTATCGTTCGGAAGGTGAACGTAGTAGATACCATGCTGATCAAAAAAAACAGTTTAATATAAAACTTTCACATTCTTCAGCTAATAATTGTGCAATGCTCGTATTTTTGCTCGTGCAATGCTCGTATATATCCGTTAAATTTATATTGGTTTTAAGACCACTTTGCAGCATGGTAACCCTAAATATTTTTTGCTGCTGGTGTTGGAGTCTTCAAAAGTCCAGGATGTAAAAATACCCCAACTTAGATTCGTGCTATCCATCCAACTACCGCGTAAGAAGATTAATCAAATGTTCTATCAGATGCCTTCTGCTGCCTTCCCCCTGGCCTCGTGCTTCGAAGCGACGTCAAGTGGCAGTCTCTTGACCATCACAGGAATTTCGTTATGGTGCGCTTACAGGTCTTATTTATTGCACGTCTTCATGGATCAGCGCAGTGTTTTTACCTTAGAAGTACAGTACTTTCATGATTTGGAAAAGACCACCCGAAGCCACAATGAAGTGACAGGGCTGTTGAACAGGCTCAACATTGAAGTGAGTGATCAATTGAGCATGCTATTGAGCACGCTGAACACTGAAGTGACTAGGATATTGAAGAAGCTCAACATTGGAGTGACTGGGTGATTGTGCACGCTCAACGCAGAAGTGATTGGTGATTGAGCACGGTCAACACTGAAGTGACTGGGAGATTGAGCTCACTTTACACTGAAGTGACTGGGTGATTGAGCACGGTCAACACTGAAGTGACAGGGAGATTGAGCTCACTCAACACTGAAGTGACTGGGTGATTGAGCACGGTCAACACTGAAGTGACTGGGAGATTGAGCTCACTCAACACTGAAGTGACTGGGTGATTGTGCACGCTCAACACTGAAGTGACTGGGTGATTGAGCACGATCAACACTGAAATGACTGGGTGATCGAGCACGGTCAACACAGAAGTGACTGGGTGATTGAGCACGGTCAACACAGATGTGACTGGGTGATTAAGCACGGTCAACACAGAAGTGACTGGGTGATTAAGCACGGTCAACACAGAAGTGACTGGGTGATTGAGCTTGCTCAACCCTAAAGTGACTGGGAGATTGAGCACGCTCAACACAGAAGCAAATGAGTTTTAATGTAGTCCCAGGAAACCATAGCAAAGTTTCCAGATGCTCCATGACTAAAATATGGCGCCATATTATCAAAAACTTATGAAACGCTCTAAACATCTTAATTCTTTGGAACTAAGAAGAAGGGAAAAGGATTTGTTGCTGTTGCAAAAAAGTGTAGTTTTTTTATCACGTGTCTCGTGTGACTGCGCGCAACAAGATACGATAGCCTTTTCCCAGTTAGAGACTGCGTTAAAAACTTCTGTTTAATGTTGAATACGATTCTCATTAGCATTACTTATTTGAGACACATTCTTAAGGAACGTAACTTTTTCAGAATTTCATTTGTCGCCGCTTTTTGAAGAGCCCTCAACCAAAGAACGCGAATTTAAAATTGCTAAACTTCTCTTTGTGAATTAATTCCCACCTACTTGATAATTAAACTAATAAGGTAAGAAAATTGAAAGTTATTAAGGAACAACTCACGAAAATGATTTCGATCACAAAGTTTCGATTCTTTTACCAGAAGGAGAAAAATACGTCTTCAAATCAATAAATTTGCCGCAAGCTTGTAATGTAACGGGAAGCATAATTTAATGAGCGAGGCTTCGGAACTAACTTGGTCGTTGATGTCGTGATGGTGTGTGGTTGGCGAGGAGATTGTTTCAGGTTGTTTCTGATTTGATAGAACCATATTTTTATCTTATCGATGATGATGTGTTGCTTTAAGTGTGAGTATCGCACAAATTGCTGTAAAGAATATCACCCTATTCCTTGTTCTTTCTCGTAAGCGATTTTTTGCTGTTCGAATGATTTTTGAAAGCATCGAACATCGCTGATTTCTCCTGAAAGAATGACTGAGTGTTGTCTTTTGTATCATCAAGGAGGCCTGTCCTTGTCGTTGTTTTGGTCAACGTTAATGTGTAACTTTTGGTTGATGTTGTGGTTCACGTGACCAATCCTTGGTTTGAGTATGCAATTGTAAGTGCTGATTTGTGATTGATTCAAACGTCACTGTTCAGATTATATCGATGCGTTGTGTTTACACCCACATTGCATAGTTTAAAGACTATCTTAAAAGTATTCTTATTATGTGGCAGAGAAGCCAAATGACAATGGGTTTGGCATAATGGTATCTAGTTAGCGAATTCCATTGTCGAAAGCATTATATAATAAGGTCATAAGGAAATACATCACATTTAAACACATAACTGTGACTCAGACGTAATAATGTGACGGATATCAGAGGAAAGTTCAGAATAAGGCAAAACATTTGTTGTAGCAGCAATTAATGACTTCAAACGTCCACTTTGTTCCAATCCGTTGGGATGTTTGCGGCGTTTCATAAGTGGTTGATAGAAGGGTGCCAATATTGCATGGTTGGAGCATTTAGAATCTTTGGGGAAGTTCCCTAGGACTATATTATTAACCAAGTCGTTTCAGTGATGAGCGTGCTCATTAGCCCTGTCACTCATGTGTCACTTACAAGCTATCTAGCTCAATAACCCTGTCACTCATGTGTCACTTACTAGCTAGCTGAGCCTGCGCAATAGCCCAGTGACTTCAGTGTTGAGCTTGCTCAATTGCCCAGTGACTTCAGCGTTGAGCTTGCTGAATATCCCAGTGACATAAGCGTTGAGCTTGCTGAATAGCCAAGTGACTTCAATTTTGAGCTTTTCCAATAGCCCAGTGTCTTCAGTGTTCAGCTTGCTCAATAGCCCAGTGACTTCAGCGTTGAGCTTGCTCAATAGCCCAGCCGTTTCAGTGTTGAGCTTGACCAATAGCCCAGCCGCTTCAGTGCTGAGCTTGCTCAATAACCTAGTGACTTCAGTGTTGAGCTTGCTCGATAGCCCAGCCGCTCCAGTGCTGAGCTTTCTCAATGACCCAGTGACTTCAGTGTTGAGCTTGCTCAATAGCCCAGTCGCTTCAGTGCTGAGCTTGCTCAATAACTCAGTGACTTCAGCGTTGAGCTTCCTCAATAGCCAAGCCGTTTCAGTGTTGAGCTTGACCAATAGCCCAGCCGCTTCAGTGTTGAGCTTGCTCAATAACCTAGTTACTTCAGTGTTGAGCGTGCCCAGTGACTTCAGTGTTGAGCTTGCTCAAAATCACAGTCCCTTCAGTGTTGACCTTGCCTAATAGCCCAGCGAATTTAGTATTGAGCGTGCCCAATAGCCCAATAGCTTCAGTGTTGAGCTTGCTCAATAGCCCAGTGACTTCAGTGTTGAGCTTGCTCAACAGCCCAGTGACTTCAGTGTTGAGCTTGATCAATAGCCCAGTGACTTCAGTGTTGAGCTTGCTCAATAGCCCAGTGAATTCAGTGTTGAGCTTGCGCAATAGCCCAGCCGTTTTAGTGTTGAGCTTGCTCAATAGCCCAGCTGCTTCAATGCTGATCTTGCTCAATAACCCAGTGACTTTAGGGTTGAGCTTGCTCAATAGCCCAGCCGCTCCAGTGCTGAGCCTGATCAATAACCTAGTGACTTCAGTGATGAGCTTGCTCGATAGCCCAGCCGCTTCAGTACTGAGCCTGCTCAATAGCCCAGTGACTTCAGTGTTGACCTTGCTCAATAGCCCAGTCGCTTCAGTGCTGAGCTTGCTCAATAACCCAGTGACTTCAATAATGAGCTTGTTCAATAGCCCAGCCGCTTTAGTGCTGAGTTTGCTCAATGACCCAGTGACTTCAGTGTTGAGCTTGCTTAATAGCCCAACCGTTTGGGTGTTGAGCTTGATCAATAGCCCAGTCGCTTCAGTGCTGAGCTTGCTTAATAGCCCAGGGACTTCAGTGTTGAGCTTGGTCGATAGCCCAGTGACTTCAATGTTGAGCTTGCTCAATAGCCAAGCCGCATCAGTGCTGAGCTTGCTCAATGACCCAGTGACTTCAGTGTTGAGCTTGCTTAATAGCTCAGCCGTTTCAGTGTTGAGCTTGCTCAATAGCCCAGTCTCTTCAGTGCTGAGCTTGCTCAATAACCACGTGACTTCAGTGTTGAGCTTCCTCAGTAGCCCAGTGTCTTCAGTGGTAACCTTGCTCAATAGCCCAGCCGTTTCAGTGTTGAGCTTGCTCAATAACCTTGTGACTCCAGTGTTGAGCTTGCCCTGTGACATCCGTATTGCGCTTGCTCAAAAGCCCAGCCGCTTCAGTGTTGAACTTGCTTAATAGCCCAGTGACTTCAGTGTTGAGCGTGCCCAATAGCCCAGTGACTTCAATGTTGAACTTGCTCGATAGCCTAGTGACTTCAGAGTTGAGCTTGTTCAATAGCCCAGTGACTTCAGTGTTGAGCTTGCGCAATTACATAGCCGTTTCAGTGTTCAGCTTGTTCAATAGCCCAGCTGCTTCAGTGCTGAGCTTGCTCAATGACCCAGTGACTTCAGTGTTGAGGATGCCTAATAGTCCAGCCGCTTCAGTGGTAAGCCTGCTCAATAGCCCAGTGACTTCAGTGTTGAGCTTGCTCAATAGCCCAGTAACTTCAGTGTTGAGCTTGCTCAATTGCTCAGTCGATTCAGTGCTGTGCCTGCTAAATAGCCCAGTGACTTCAGAGTTCAGCTTGCTCAATAGCCCTGTCGCTTCAGTGCAGAGCTTGCTCAATAACCCAGTGACTTCAGTGTTGAGCTTGTTTAATAGCCCAGCCGGTTCAGTGTTGAGCTTGCTCAATAGCCCAGCCACTTCAGTGCTGAGCTTGCTCAATGACCCAGTGACTTTAGTGTTGAGGATGCTTCATAGCCCAGCAATTTCAGTGTTGAGTTTGCTCAATAGCCCAGCCGATTCAGTGATGAGCTTTCTCAATAACCCAGTAACTTCAGTGTTGAGCTTGTTCAGTAACCCAGTGACTTCAGTGGTGAGCTTGTTCAATAGCCTAGCCATTTCAGTGTTGAGCTTGCTCAATAACCCTGTGACTTCAATCTTGAGCTTGCCCAGTGACTTCAGTGTTGAGCTTGCTCAATAGCACAGGGATTTCAGTGTTGAGCTTGCGCAATAGCCCAGTGACTTCAGTGTTGAGCTTGCTCAATAGCCCAGTGATTTCAGTGTTGAGTTTGCTCAATAGTCATGTGACTCCAGTGTTGAGCTTGTTCAATAGCCCGGTGACTTCAGTGTTCAGCTTGTTCTATCTCCCTGTGACTTCAGTGTTGAGCTTGCTCAATATCCCAGTGACTTCAATGTTGATCTTGATCAATAGCTCAGTGACTTCAGTGTTGAGCTTGCTCAATAGCCTAGTCGCTTCAGTGCGGATCTTGCTCAATAGTCCAGCCGCTTCAGTGCTGAGCTTTCTGAATTGCCCAGTGACTTCAGTTTTGAGCTTGTTCTATAGCCCAATGACTTCAGTGATGAGCTTGCTCAATAGCCCAGTGACTTCAGGGTTCAGCCTGCTCAATAGCCCAGTGACTTCAGTGTTGAGCTTGCTCAATTGCCCAGTGACTTCAGTGTTGAGCTTTCTAAATAGCCCAAGGATTTCAGTGTGTAGCTTGTTCAATAGCCCAGCCGCTTCAGGGTTGAACTTGCTCAACAGACAGCCCATTGACGTCAGCGTTAAGCTTGCTTTATAGCCCAGCTGCTTCAGTGTTGCGCTTGCTCAACAGCTCAATGGCTTCAGTGATGAACTTGCTTAATAGCTCAGCCGCATCAATATTGATCTAGCTCAGGAGCCCAGTGACTTAATTGTTGAGCTTGCTCAATAGCCCAGCTACTTCAGTAGTGAACTTGCTTAGTAGCCCAGCCGTGTCTATATATATGTATATATATATATGTATATATATATATATATACATATATATATAAAGATATTTATA
>SDVV010003171.1:0-21741 GCA_016164225.1 Gammarus roeselii | reverse complement strand
TTACTTAGAAAATGGGACTTTATCATCATTGCCGCCAAGGTATCAACAACCTCTGTTGGAGCCTTCATCATCCGGCAGCCCATGAACGACGGACACCTCATCTAGGCTGGGCTAGTTGTACTGCAAATTCAATTTCGGAATACTGCTAGAATGGACTCTTCAGCCCGGCGCAGGCCAACTACGACTACTACTACCCCGTATTGCGTGACCTTTGGCAACGCCATAGAGATATTTTCAAGCTTTTGAGACCAAGATTTTACAGAACGGGGAGCTCCTTTCAATCGCAATTTAGAGACCCGGCCACAAAAAACGTCGAGTCAATTGACTGTGAAAATAACTGAAAACATTTCATTGATGCTTCCATAATTTTATTTACCTCGTAGCTACACAGGGTTACTGATTTAATTTTGTCTTCAAAATTTCACCGAGTTGTTAACATTTGCAGACTCGGGCCAAAACTCATCCATGGCATTTGTGTTCTAACAGTATTTATAAATACTACTTATTTAAACCCATGGACGTGATTAACCATTGTTTATTTACTTAAACATGCATTAAAACGACAGGTTATTGGCGATGTCTCGGTGATTGTCTTCCGCTTATTCGAACTTGAGCCGCTGCCTGAGACTCGCGACTCTGCCGAGTAATTTAAATCCAATAACATGATCGGACGGGCACTGGAACGGCAAAATTGGGTCATCGAAGTAATTTGTTAGCCACCAGAAGACGCCTTTGAGATGCCGTGCGATCTTCAATTAACGCATCGTCGTGAGTGTACTGGCACAGGCTCTTCTACCACAGGCGGGGGATCTAACAACAACCCAAGCATGACGTCAAAACTGACCCGTCCTAAGCTGGTTGCACTTTCTTACCATCTGGTAGAGGGGCCGAAGGATATCAAATAGCAATCACATTATGGCAACT
Organism: Gammarus roeselii; assembly: GCA_016164225.1. Classification (NCBI taxonomy): domain Eukaryota; kingdom Metazoa; phylum Arthropoda; class Malacostraca; order Amphipoda; family Gammaridae; genus Gammarus; species Gammarus roeselii. Next base: position 20,817 of record SDVV010003171.1, on the reverse strand, counting down.
CAGTTTACTGAGATATATCAATAACAACATAATAACTGAAATACTAAAATTAGGGACGAAGATTTTATGAAAATTGCCTAAACACTTTTTAGAAAGCCTCTAAAAGTTTTATTCTAAAACTGCTTTGTACAAAGACGGCCTTTGGTCATGATTTATTGGCAGGGAAAGAAATAACACATCGACTACAGCCTATCCTCAAAGGAGATAGCACCTAAATGTATACAGCAGACCAAACAAGTATCTAAATGTATACAGCAGACCATACACGTAACTAAATGTATACAGCAGACCATACAAATATCTAAATGTATACAGCAGATCATACACGTATCTAAATGTATACAGCAGACCATACAAGTATCTAAATGTATACAGCAGACCATACAAGTATCTAAATGTATACAGCAGACCACACAAGTATCTAAATGTATAGAGCAGACCATACAAGTATCTAAATGTGTACAGCAGACCATACAAGTATCTAAATGTATACAACAGACCATACACGTATCTAAATGTATACAGCAGACCATACAAGTATCTAAATGTATACAGCAGACCATACAAGTATATAAATGTATACAGCAGACCATACAAGTATATAAATGTATACAGCAGACCATACAAGTATGTAAATGTATACAGCAGACCATACAAGTATATAAATGTATACAGAAGACCATACAAGTATCTAAATGTATACAGCAGACCATACAAGTATGCTGTTCACTTTATTGCTTCCTGTAAAATGTAAATGAGCATAATCGCGTTTGCTACTTCAGTCGCGAACTGGAGCCATGAGCTCATTATAAGCTATACTAGCAAGCGTGTGTTGTCTCCAATGCCACCCTATACTTAACAAGTACACAGAAGTAACCTGTCCACTGGGTAATGAGTGTAGCGTCAGGCATCTATTACCATCATAGCGGCATTTGATGCATTACATAATTTCTTTCCAGGGGATTTGTAGAAAAAATATTTGTACGAATTTTCTTTCCTTACAATGGGTGTTCCGCAAGTGCTTTGACGTGGGCGACATTGAACTGAATCGCACAAAAAAACATTGTGGCGTGAAGTTCAAAGGTTGTAAAGTGAGTGCTTATATTGAGTGAAGTTTTCTTCAAAAAGCAGGGGGTCATTTTAATTATTCGTACAGGATCAAGACCTGTTGTGACTTTCAACTCTGTGCTGAGAAGTAAAAATATGTTCCCGGGTATAGAGATTGAAAGTGCGGCGCTCCAGACCGTATTCAAACCTTGTTCAGTCGCTGCAGACCGAACTAAAACTTTGTACAGTCGCTGCCGACCGAACTGAAACTTTGTCCAGTCGCTGCCGACCGAACTAGAACTTTGTACAGTCGCTGCCGACCGAACTGAGACTTTGTCCAGTCGCTGCCGACCGAACTAAGACTTTGTCCAATTGCTGCCGACCTAACTAAAACTTTGTCTAGTCGCTGCCGACCCAACTAGAACTTTGTCCAGTCGCTGCCGACAGAACTAAAACTTTTCGAGTCGCTGCCGACCGAACTGAAATTTTATCTAGTCGTTGCCGACCGAGCTAAAACTTTGTCCAGTCGCTGCCGACCGAACTTAAACTTTGTCCAGGCGGTGCACCCGAACTAAAACTTTGTCCAGTCACTGTCGACCGAACTAAAACTTCACCCAGTCGCTGGCGCTCTGAAGACTATTGTAAAAGAGTCTGAAACGCGGTTGCTCTTTCATAAACTTGTTTCAGAACCTGCTCACATTTTATCTTCTTCCCATCGAAAGGAGCAAAAGTGCAGCTCCGTGATTGGCAAAAGTACAAAAAACCTCAACTGACACCAGCTAAGAGCGACTCTATCAATACCTCAGAGAATGGGCGGAGACACTCTGTAGCAGGGTTATTTTATTGGCCAGTGGCAGTTTCTCGTTAATATAACGTCTGGTTTGTATTTACACACAGGTAAAAGGAAACGAATTATTTTGGTCGAGGGGAAATTTTGTTAGGAAGGTTTATCTAAAATAATATTTTGAACAATCTGTTTAGTTTCTACGTTTTATAAACAAATCCAATAAGAGATCATTCCTTAATAACCGACAATCCTAGTTCAATTATGTCCTAGTAATTATAGGGACATTTTCACTTGTCCACCGACCAATGTCGGTCGAACACCAGCCAACGGTAGTTCGTTTACGGCAACACGAGGACAACAACAACGTCCAATGCATCCCGGTAAAAGAATGACTAATTTATTAATCTCACGGGGGGGTTGAACGGATCGTTGCATTTAAGGCAATAAAACGACAAATGACCGGTTCCATTTTAGCAATTTTAGCGGCAGAAGTCCTGCCAGTAAACATTAGCAATTTTAGCAGCAGAAGTCCTGCCAGGAAACATTAGCGATTTTAGCAGTAGAAGTCCTGCCAGGAAACATTAGCAATTTTAGCAGCAAAAGTCTTGCCAGGAAACATTAGCGACTTTAGCAGCAGAAGTCCTGCCAGGAAACATTAGCGACTTTAGCAGCAGAAGTCCTGCCAGGAAACATTAGCGACTTTAGCAGCAGAAGTCCTGCCAGGAAACATTAGCGACTTTAGCAGCAGAAGTCCTGCCAGGAAACATTAGCAATTTTAGCAGCAGAAAACCTGTCCGAAGTCATTAAACTACATCCTACTTATTCTGCAATAAATTATCTTACTGCAGCAACTCTTGCTGCCGAGAGATTTGTTGGATTCCCTATTCTTTCAATAGAGTCTTGATGGTTGAGATCTTGTGCAAACAATCACAAACAAAAAGCAGTCAAATCCCTTAAGAATATATATATATTTTTTTTTTTTATGATAACCGTAAACTATTTCCTTGGATATAGAGCACCCAATTAGTTTCCGCGTTGAACTTATTTTTGTTTATGAGAAACGTAAACTGTTTCCTTGGATATAGAGCACCGAGGTACCAACACACATCAATACAAAGGAGCGTTCACGCACTGGCAAACTATTGGTTCGTGATCAAAATAGGAAAGGACGGGCTGTGTGAACGTGCATTAATTAAATAGAATGACGGGGTGTAATGTTACTCCTACTCAACACACTAATAGCGCCCCTGAACAAGCGCCACATTGGAGGGAGAGCAAAGAACATAGTTGAAAAGACAGGCATTGGGACGGGTAGTAGAGGAAAAAAATTAGTTGAAAAGACAGGCACTGGGACAAGTAGTGTTGGAAAAAAACAGAGTTGAGATGACAGTCATCGGGACGAGTAGTGTAGGGAAAAAATTGTTGAGATGACAGACATTGGGAGAGTAGTGTTGGAAAAAAATAGTTCAGATGGCAGACATTGGGACGAGTAATGTTGGAAAATAATATAGTTGAGATGACAGGCATTAGTGACGGGTAGTGTAAGAAAAATATATAGTTGAGAAGACGGGCATCGGGACTAATAGTGCTGGAAAAAATGCAGTATCGAGATACATTTTCAGAGTTTTTTCTCCTGAAGTTCCTGGTAAATATACAGATTCAGAGACAGGCGCATAGCCGGATGCCCCTGAAGGGAGAGGCCGACGGTAAGACGCGACTCACACTTCTATCATGCGTTCAGACAAATACATCAAAACTTGGCTCTTAATCGTTGAAGGGTGCGGCCAAAACCCTGCAACAATCGCTTTTGGTCAGGAGTTTGAGGTCAGTGTTTCCAGTCAACCCGACAACGGTCGCTGGTTTAACGCAGCTTCATCATAATTGCAGAGGCCTCCCCTATCCACGTCCATCCCGCTCTCCAACGAGATGGCAAGGGCGGGAAAACATATTAGGGTAGCGTCAATACTTATTCATGCATTATCATTCTCTACTCACTTAATCACACTTATCCAATGCACGCTTTCTCGCTACTTGCACCCGCAATTTGATCTACCTCAAGGCAGCGCCCTCTAACTTCCGCTTTCATCGCATTCTTCCTTATCATCTCTCATCACCATATTTCTGAACCACCTCAGAACACGTGAATCTACTCTGTCCTCCGACTTCCTGACCATCCCCGTTCCAATTCAAACGATACCTATGTATACATGTGGCATTCTCGTTTCTCAAATGAAATGTTTTCCAGCTCCCGTTTCATGCACAAGCCTTTCAGGTTCACTTCTCTGTCAATCTTCACTGGAACGCCATGCGTCCCAATCACATTTTCAACCAATAGGCTTCCAACTCTCGCATTAAGGTTTCTTAGTGTCACCACGTTGTACTGACCTCAAAAAAAATCTCATTACATTCACTCAGGCAAAACAAAAAATTCCCTCTCACCTTCATTCCTCTCTACTTGGTTCGTAAGCACTCACAAACGCCCATCTTTCTATAAATAACTTACCCTCCACACACATCAATCTAGAGGACACTTCTTTCCATCCCGTAACGCTATTAGCCAACCGATCACTCAATAACAACACCACACTTCCTCATGCTCGACCATTCTCCACGCACCACCAAGCTCCCGTTTGCTTCTGCCTTCCAACTTTGTCTCACCCAGCGCCAACATATCAAACTTCCTCCTGAAAAAAACCGCTTTATTTGAACTGCAACCATTCACATTTAACGACCCTACCAATAGGGTTCGAAGAATCTTGGGTCTCTCCGCCCCTCGCTCGTCTGGCCGTGTTGGAGATAAAATTAGGGATCAGGAGATACCCATTCCCTTCACTCCGCTCCCATTTGTTGCCTCGTACGAAATGCTAGGAGTATGGTATCAAGTATTCTCCCAACACTGGCCAGACGTGCACATATGAGTGGGACATACCTAAAATGATTTACAAGGAGGAAAGCGAGAGATAAGACCCTTCGACTTGAGTTGGTGAACCAGGGTTGGGGGAAACACAGTTCCAGGTACATTTTTTAATGTAATCTGCCAAAAACTCCGTTGCGGAAGTCAACAAAACATTTTAAAATGTAGCTTCTGTATTTTGCTCGTCAGTGGTGACGTGACGTGAAGAGTAGCTACATCCATTTGCATAGTTCTGGCCACTAAGTAAACAATACATTTGATCTGAAGAGGACACAAATGAAAATCGTACGACGGCGCGGAAGCATTAGCATCAGAAACAGTTACGTACAACTCACTCTTTCCTTAATTTAATTCTGAGTATCTACATTGGTACTTATTTGGATGCATCTCATCGGCTGTATAGCGTAACATTGTCGTATGCAAAGCTGTAGTCACTAAACCAAACATGAGTCAATCTAATTCTTCCAACGTTTCGCGAGTATTTTCGGCGGTAGGATTTATTCAAGAGAGGAGCCACATATTCAAGAGGGCATGAGGGGAGCCACCTATCCAAAAGGGTGAAAGGGGAGCCACCTACACAAGAGAGGGAGGGAAGAACAAACTAAACAAATAAGTGTTCACATAGAAGAGGGCTACGGTACTTAAGCCTCCCCATTGCTGCGCCACTGGTAGGTCTAGGCAAATGATTGCTTCTTCTGAAGTGGTTAGAGCTCACATAGCTACATGCATGAGAGCGCAGACTCCTTTGTTGGCCGGCAAATTCTGACCTGTTGACCCCCAATAAAGACAGTATCATGAAGTTGGCAAATTAAGTACCTTTTTCGGTAAGAATACTGTTCAGGTGGACGCTGCAAAGAGTTAGATGTCGAGGAAAACTCGTTGACTTCCTCGGAGAGGGTGATCTAAGCCACATGAAAGTCTTCGTCTGTACCGCCAGGTGCAACCAAGCAAAATAAAAATATACACAAAAACACTGCTTCTAAGAGTTCACGAGCTGTATAGGCTGAACAGACGAGCTTGTATTGTTCCTAAAGTACTTAATCCCACAACAATGGAGACCACGAGGTACCCACAACAGTTCGAAAGGGTGAGTCCCGCCGATCCTCACATGCACTTTCAATTATTGGATTACATAAATGTCCAAGGTAGAAGAAGCCTTACTAGATTAAAGCTTGCAATTCGATTAGGCTCCTCAAAATTAAATTAGATGGACCAGGGTTGAGGCTCCTCTAAATTAGATTAGATTAGTGTGATCAGATTAGAGGCTTCCTTAAATTTGAATAGAGTGACCAGGATAAAGAAACCCCTAAATTAGATTGAGTTCCCGGGGTAGAGGCTCCTCTAACTTAGATTATATTAGAGTGACCGGGATAGAGGCTCCTCCAAATTAGATTTAATTAGCGTGACCAGATTTGAGGCTCCCCAAAAATAGATTTGTAACCAGAATAGAGACGCCCCTAAATTAGATTGAGCAACCAGGGTGGAGGCTCCTGTAACTTAGATTAGATTAGTGTGACCAAATTAGAGGTTCCCCCAAATTAGATTAGTGTTACCAGGGTAGAGGCTTCTCTAAACTAGAGGAGTGTGACCAGCGTAGAGGCTCCTCTACGCGGACCCGAACTTAAGGTGCCACTCCCGGTACTGTTCGGTGTCCTGTTGTGCGGGCTTGGTCCTGGCAAGGGCGGTGGCCACGTCAGTCATCGTGATCTCCTCAAGCTGCAGCGGGGGCAACTCCTCGTCATCCACTGAAAGACAATGAAACAGAACAGAGAAGGTCAGGACCAGTTACCATATCTGCTCCTTATAGTAGTTGACAATTATTGATGATATTTGCCATGACTTACACACCAAAGAGCTGAATCTAAAAAGGGAACTGTGCACCAAAAACTACCTATAGCTAAAAATTGAACTCTCTGTTGATAACTGCGTAGTGAACCAATACTGAAGTAGGAGGCAATTAATATGACACTGGAAAAATCTTGCAACTGTACAGCGTAGCAGTATGCAGAGCCTAGCACTATGTACAGTCTAGCGATTCGCAGAGAATCAAAACGCCAAGCGGCGAGACTCCAATCCCAACGCAGGTATTCGTCGGTCAACTAGCCGTGAGTAAGTTTTCACTTCTGGCGTAAATATTAAAATGCATATAATCCTAGGGAAAAAAATTAACTCATAACGCAAGCGGTATCTCATATTCACACCACCGCCAGACCATGAACGAGGCTTAGGTATTCCCTACCTTTAATCACAGAGGTGTTATAAGGCATCAATTATCTTCCGAAAATTTATTCGCAGCGAATAAACGCTGGTCAAATAATACGCACGTGGCGCTACACAAACAGGTGGCGTGACGCAAGCACATGGCGCTACACACGCAGGTGGCGCTATGCACGCAGATGGCACTACACACGCAGGTGGGGTTCGCAAGCACATGGCGCTACACACGCAGGTGGCGCTACGCACGCGCATGGAGCTACACACGCAGGTGGCGCTACTCACGCAGATGGCGCTACGCACGCAGGTGGCGCTACGCACGCAGGTGGCGCTACGCAAGCAGATGGCGCTACGCACGCAGGTGGCGCTTCGAAAGCAGATGGCGCTGCCATGCAAGCAGATGGCGCTACGCAAGCAGATGGCACTACGCCCGCAGGTGGTGCTTCGCAAGCAGATGGCGCTACGCAAGCAGATGGCGCTACGCAAGCAGATGGCGCTACGCTGGTGAATGAGACAAAATAAGAAATTCGTAGTGTGATAGATTACAATGCTGGGCAATAATGTTCGTTTCTGGTGACAGTAGAGTACCAGTAATTTGTGTAGCACTGAACAGACGCAATTCAACCAACATAACTCACCTGAATGGTCCTCGAGGATCTGAAAGATCTTCCTGAGCGAGGCCATCGCCGCCTCCCTGCACACCACCTTTAGATCCGAGCCGCTGTAGCCCTCACTCATCTGAAAAGGGTCAGCGGATGACATGGACATTTGTCAACACAACAGCCTCGACTCAAGTTGGCGGGTGGATGCCAGCACGACAACCTGCACTTTTCTTGTATACAGAGAAAAGAGCTCCTCCAAGAAGCCCATTCACACTTTCAGAGTCGAGTTATTACTGAAAGACTTGTATCAGTATCGGGGCTCGACAGCTTACACTGGGGATACAGCACATAAAATAAGTACAATCCATGCCCTTGTTTTTTAACGAATGTGAACAAGCATCTTCCAGCATTCGTGTCGGTGGAAAGGCAACGTCTGCACAATATCAGGGACTGTATGGAGGTACAGTAGCAGTGGGAAATTAGTTCGATTTGATAGTAACAAAAATCTTTTATTAAAAAAATTCGCTAATCATGTGATTAAGAATCTATTCTTCAAATCGTGTTTTCGTATCAGTCAAAATGAATCGCAAACATCGAAATTGTTACCTCATTATGCTTGAACAGCGTTTTTAAATGATTTTTCATATCAGATATTTACTGTGGCACGTGGAGTGCCAGTACCCAATATAGGTTGTGGAGGGATGGAGTGAGGGTAGGAATGAATAGACGTCTGAGTATGCATCGGAGGAAAATGGAATATTTTGGACATTTACTAACCACTTTAAATATTAATATCGTGTAGATTGGAATAAAACAGAACAACATCGCATTCCCTAACTATCTAAATGTATAAAGGTTGTTTTGTCAGGTTAGAAGGCTTGCGTTTCGAGGCGATGAGACATTTTCAGGATGAAGTGAGGCGTTGGGGTAGGGATACTCATACATGCATACATTATATGATTTCAGTTTACCATCTGTATACTAGATTAGGTTAGAGGGACCGGCATTTTCTGCGCGCTAAATCTGTCTATTGAACTTCTCTCAAATAGCTAGTATTATACAAGGCTCTCACTTCCGACAGTTGTTGGTAGTCGAGATCGGTGGTGACCAGCTGCCCCGCTTCGGCCAGATCGGGCAGTGTCTCCGGCAGGTGGTGGCGGAACATTTCCGCGCGGGCCACAGGACAGGGTAGTGGAACGAGGATACGCTTTTCTAGCCTCCGTAGCATCGCAGGGTCTAACTCCCTGAAGGCAGAATAGATTACAAAGTTCAGGGTTACCAAGGCGATAGAGTCAATGTGCTCTGGATGAAGATGGGGAAATGAGACAGAGCCGTCAATTGCCTCTTGGATGATGAGCACAACAGATTTAATTTAATCAATCTGCTCAAAAGAAGGTTTATTAGAAATAATCAATGTCGGTTATAAACACGATATTTTTAAATGTTTTTTATGTAATTGAGCTCTGTTGTTTTAATCATGACCAATAGTGTGTAGGGAATCAAGACAACATTATTTTTTATATTTTTTGCTTCAAAACCCTCTGGTTTTAAGCAACGTACAGCAGCGAGCAAAAAATCGTTTATGATTTAAAAATATGTGAAATCTTCAATGTCCATGTTCTGCTCTATATTTGAACTCATCGAAACTTGATTAATATTACCCGTTAAGAGGCCTTGTCCACACATAGTACCGGTTACACATAGTTTTTTCTGGTTACAGACTAACCATAAACTAATTCCCGCTCGCTACTGTACAAGTGTACGCATAAAAGCTCACGCATGCTCCCCAGATGGTTTAGTCCACCTGTTTCGTCTGCAAATGGTGCAGCTGGTTTGATGGTGGTCGGTCACAGACACATGCAAGCCACTGTTTCCTTTTTCATACTTGGAGTGTGAAGGCAGTAACGAGTTACTTCTGGTTCAGACTTTTCATATATTCTACTCCTACTTGTTTCCAGGATGCATAGGCGAAAAACAAGTGTACCGCACACTTTGAATCTCTTTGAGCTCTGATGGCATAGCGTAGGACGCAAGTTCACCGCACACTTTGAATCTCTTTGAGCTCTGATGGCATAGCGTAGGACGCAAGTTCACCGCACACTTTGAATCTCTTTGAGCTCTGATGGCATAGCGTAGGACGCAAGTTCACCGCACACTTTGAATCTCTTTGAGCTCTGATGGCATAGCGTAGGACGCAAGTTCACCGCACACTTTGAATCTCTTTGAGCTCTGATGGCATAGCGTAGGACGCAAGTTCACCGCACACTTTGAATCTCTTTGAGCTCTGATGGCATAGCGTAGGACGCAAGTTCACCGCACACTTTGAATCTCTTTGAGCTCTGATGGCATAGCGTAGGACGCAAGTTCACCGCACACTTTGAATCTCTTTGAGCTCTGATGGCATAGCGTAGGACGCAAGTTCACCGCACACTTTGAATCTCTTTGAGCTCTGATGGCATAGCGTAGGACGCAAGTTCACCGCACACTTTGAATCTCTTTGAGCTCTGATGGCATAGCGTAGGACGCAAGTTCACCGCACACTTTGAATCTCTTTGAGCTCTGATGGCATAGCGTAGGACGCAAGTTCACCGCACACTTTGAATCTCTTTGCTCTCTGACGTTGTTGTTGTTGTTGTTGTTCCATACATGCTCTGACGTTGTTGTTGTTGTTATTGTTCCATACATGCTCTGACGTCAGAGCGTCGAACGCTTGTGTGGCGAGGTTCACTGCCGAACTTGTTTCAATATAATCATAACAAAATGAGGCCCGTATTGTGTATAAGGTATTTGTAGTGACCAGTGGTTTTGTTGATATCTTCATTGCAGGGTTAACGATCAATGAACGGTGCACCATGTTGCAAACGATGCTTGTCGATTTTAATGGCTAACCGGCATCCATTCTCATCCATGGTATGAAACGCAACGAGAGTGAACGCCAATTAAAAAAAATATCACAGAAGATCAGTTCATAGTCTAAACATTTTGGTTGTGTCCAGAAAGCATAATAGCAAACATCCAAGCATAATAGCAAACATCCGAGCATAATAGCAAACATCCAAGCATAATAGCAAACATCCGAACATAATAGCAAACATCCGAGCATAATATCAAACATCCGAACATAATAGCAAACATCCAAGCATAATAACAAACATCCGAGCATAATAGCAAACATCCGAACATAATAGCAAACATCCGAGCATAATAGCAAACATCCAAACATAATAGCAAACATCCAAGCATAATAGCAAACATCCGAACATAATAGCAAACATCCGAACATAATAGCAAACATCCAAACATAATAGCAAACATCCGAACATAATAGCAAACATCCAAGCATAATAGCAAACATCCGAACATAATAGCAAACATCCAAGCATAATAGCAAACATCCGAACATAATAGCAAACATCCAAGCATAATAACAAACATCCGAGCATAATAGCAAACATCCGAGCTTGTGCATTTCATTCGCGTTGGCTTAGGAATGATGGTGTTTAACTCTAATTCAGCCTCCATTGACTAGGTCAATACATTTGTTTTAGAATAGCCTTGGTATTGATTGCCGTAGATCGTTGTCGATGGTAGTTCGTAGTTTGTTAACGAGGATAGCTTGTACGGGATGCCTTCACTAACTGTGAATGATGTACGTCCGCATGGCGCAAATAGCTAAGCCGGACCTGCTAGTTATATAAGTCGTGTTAATGCGGCTCGTTGTTCAGTTAGTGTTAGTTGGAATCCGACCATGGCAATCATGTTTACAAGCCTGTGTTTCGCTGTGTCCACTCAGCAATCCAGTTGGGTCATACCACCTGTTCACCATAGGCTCAATTTCACCTGGTCACCATCAGCTGACCATGCATCTTGGGTCTTCTCTTACAATAACTAGCATTTGGGATCAACACTTCCAATAACTAGCATTTGGGATCAACTCTTCCAATAACTAGCATTTGGGATCAACTCTTCCAATAACTAGCATTTGGGATCAACTCTTCCAATAACTAGCATTTGGGATCAACTCTTCCAATAACTAGCATTTAGGATCAACTCTTCCAATAACTAGCATTTGGGATCAACTCTTCCAATAACTAGCATTTGGGATCAACTCTTCCAATAACTAGCATTTGGGATCAACTCTTCCAATAACTAGCATTTGGGATCAACTCTTCCACTAACTATCTTTTTGGGGATCAGCTCTTCTAAGGATTACCATTTTAGATAAGCTCCTCTCAGACTTATTATTTTGAATCAACTCTTTCAATACTATTATCATTACAGTCGCTCTCACTTGCATCCGTTCACGTTTAGTAGCAACTTTTCCAATAACTATAATTTCTGATGAAATCTTGTAAGACAGCTGGTTTTGGGTCATCTCTGCATATAACCATCATTTGGATCAACTCCTTTGAAAACTATAATTTAAATCAACTCTTTCAAAAAACTATTGTTTCCTGTGAACTTTTTTAATACATATCAGTTTGGAATAACTATTCAACTCCTCTAATTAGAATAATTTCGAACCGATTTCCTCAATAACTATAATTTATGATCAACTTTTATAATAACTGTCATTTTGAATATACTGTTCCATTAACTTCCATTTGGATCACTTCTTCCAATAACCATTATCGTTAGTCACTCTCACTTTCATTCGTTCACTTCTTTCAATAGCAATTATCGTTACAATCACTCTCACTTTCATTCGTTCATGTACAGTAGCCCTTCAAAATATATTTTCTCAAATTAAAATTAGTTTTTCCAAGTAAATACCCTAGTGTGGATTTTCCTTTAATTGACAATCCTATTTAGCTTCCTATAGGAATTCTGCGCATCGTATGCGATTGATTTAAAATAAGTTTGAAAACTTATCATTCAGGAACTTTGTGAATCAGTAATTGGCCATGAACATTTTTCATTCCCTCACCAGTCACAGCCCCTACCTCACCAGTCACAGCCCCTACCTCACCAGTCACATCCCCTACCTCATCAGTCACATCCCTACCTCACCAGTCACAGCCCCTACCTCACCAGTCACAGCCCCTACCTCACCAGTCACATCCCCTACCTCATCAGTCACATCCCTACCTCACCAGTCACAGCCCCCTACCTCACCAGTCACATCCCCTACCTCACCAGGCACAGCCCCTACCTCACCAGTCACAGACCCTACCTCACCAGTCACAGAGCCTACCTCACCAGTCACAGCCCATACCTCACCAGTCACAGCACCCACCTCACCAGTCACAGCCCCTACCTCACCAGTCACAGCCCTTACCTCACCAGTCACAGCTCCTACCTCACCATTCACAGCCCCTACTACACTATTCACAGCCCCTACCTCACCAGTCACATCCCCTACCTCACCAGTCACAGCCCCTACCTCACCAGTCACAGACCCTACCTCACCAGTCACAGCCCATATCTCACCAGTCACAGCCCCTACCTCACCAGTCACAGACCCTACCTCACCAGTCACAGCCCATACCTCAATAGTCACAGCTTCTACCTCACCAGTCACAGCCCTTACCTCAGCAGTCACAGCTCCTCCCTCACCAGTCACAGCCCCTACCTCACCACTCAAAGCCCCTACCTCACCAGTCACATCCCCTACCAGCCCAGTCACAGCCCATACCTCACCAGTCACACCCCCTACCTGAGCACTGTTGCTTATTGAGCCCATCTGTGCCCCCTACCACGGGATGTTGGAGGCAGCGAGCAGGAACACGTGGTCATTGGTGGCCGTGAGTCCGTCCATCTCCACGAGCAGCTGAGTCTTCATGCGTCTAGAGGCCTCGTGCTCCTGGTCACCCGCTCGACTGCCCATCAACGCGTCCATCTCGTCCACAAAGATGGTGCTGGGGGCGCAGTGACGAGCCATCTCGAACAGCACCTGCAAATGTTTGCAAGTGTTTACGAGTGGGTCGAAGACAACAAAATGCCTTCTGGCCCAAACTAGGTTGCCCTTTTATAGTAAGGAGATTAGTTCTGAAGTAGACCGTCAAATAGGGCATCCTGTATCTGTGTAGGATCTGTATTAAAGGACCAAGAGAAGGAAAGGTTGTGGTAGCGTACAGCATTAAACGATGATCCTCGAAACAACTCAAGTGAGCACTCGAAGAGGAAGCCACCAACCCAAGACGTTGGTTCAAGATTCTATCAGTTTCCTTCTTCGTTTAACCAACTGTGATCGGTGTCACTGCTGGACACTGTCATGAAGCAATAAGGTACCAATTCCGGGCAACGTTTTTAACTAACTTGCTGACACTTATACCAGACATCGTTAATAAAACGTGCTACACCCGAGAGCAAATTATTGATAATTTTGGCAGAATACGTTCGGGAGATTTACTCTGAATCTTTCTCTCATTTATTGACGTCATTTTCAAGATATGAGGACCAATATTGGACTGAGTACTCAAGATGCGGACCATCGATTACATTGTATAATTTAAGAATACTGTATTTGCTGTTCGAGATCGTATGGAACATAATACATGAAGTTTTATTTACCTTTTTTGGCAGCTGCGTTAGGCTGCTTGCTATTTTTAGATCGTTACTAATGATGACTCCTTAATCTCCCTCGTAGGCGACGGCTATTTGATGACTTATGAACATAACTTGACACTTTACGACATTGCATTCTCTCTGTAACTTTTCTGACCAACCAGCAATTTTATTCAAGACTAATTGGATCTGCTGACACTCATGTTCAGTTTGCACTTTTCCTCCAAGCTTAGTATTTTTTTTACTAAATTTTCGGTGATGAGACCAGCACTGAAGTTGTGAAGGATGTTTACGATGGGCCAACTCCGTTTGTGTTTATGAATGTCCTGTTGGTGATTCTGTTACAATCAGAGTGTTTGGGTCGATCATTGTTTCCCAGTGATCTGAGAATGGGTGTACTCATCATCGTAGAGAGTTGCCAAATCCTGGTTTAGGCAAATCATCTTCATCAACTTATACCCACTTTGGTTCGAGTTTGGCAGGATGCCAGGGACGTGATATTCAAGTACGATTATTTGATGTTTGTTATAAGGTGTTGTATTTCTGTTAGCTCCACATCTTCAGCTCCTGCTTACATTATGATTATTTTTGAAGAAAAAATCCTTTTTGGAATATACTTCCAACATCATTAATTTTCAAGTCTTTTGCACCGAGTATTTCCAGTTGAAGTCTCCGTTTTCGAGGGATGAATTTGACAGTGCCAACAATGCAATCGCCGATCACAATAAATCATCCTCTATTCTGAGTCCATTTCATCTGGCATTACATCAAAATGGTTCGCGTGTCGGTTCGGATGCAGTGAGGCAATGGCCCAACTTGCAATGCTTTACCACCGCCTGGCTGCCTCCTGTTTACCACAGTTGATTACAGTGCCTCGTTTTATTTGACTGAGTATTATAACGATTTGATGTAATCACAGGTCTCTACGTCTAGCGCTGTAAGCTTCTTGGCCAGTTCCGAGAAAAGGGGGGGCTGTTTCTAGGTCTCCTACAAATTCACTAGTTATCATATCTTTCATTTAATGAAATTGTTTCTGCACGATTTTCAGTTTTAATTCAACAGCTAGTAACCTACAATAATATCAGTGTTGACTGCCTCTAGAATGGGTGTACAAGTGATTACAAGTGTAGTAAATAGAACAACAGGCCTATTGGCCTAAACTAGGTTACATTTTGGTGTTTGACTATAGAGGCATGACTGAGTCGTGTTGTAAGTTGTTGGATTTCTTCTGCCTGACGGCAGAGTTCACAGCGCGCTGATTTGTTCTCCCCAGTTGGAGTAATAATTCGCAATAATCTAGAAGAACTGCTGTTCCCAAGCAGGATTTCAGATTGACACCATTGGAGGTAAATTATACATTCTAGCTTAACAAGAGGAGTCATCTTGGACTTGCAGACTGAGTAACAATTGTAACATGAACTGGAAAACTACGTTTAAAAAATAATTTGTTATAGTAAACAGCATATATGAAAATAATAATCATAATTAAATGCGGCATAGGATGAATTAAATATTTGTATTTGTTTGTTGTTTATACCGATTGATGGTTTTTGAAGTTATTCGTGTACAGCGATGAGTGGAGGGGAGGGGGTGGGGCATCCACGCAAGGTATTTTTCTAATGAGAGCAGCAAGAACGGAGTAGAGAATTAGGGCAATTCAACGAAAGCAGCCATGATGGACAAGATAAAGTGTGCGACTCATGAAGAGAGCCAAGATGGAAAGAAAAAGGGTGTGGCTCATGAACTAGCTATAATGGACAAGAAAAATAATGTCATTCAAGTAAGAAGCATGGAGGAAGTGTGTAGGATGAAAGTAGGGAAGGAGAGAGGAGATAAGGAGGAAGGAATGATAGAGAAAGGAAGGAGGGAGGATGTAAGGAGGGAGGTTGTCGGGTGGGATGAAGCTGGGAGGGGAGGGAGAGTAGAGTGGGAGAGAGGAGGGAGTAGCACCCACCCTGACGAGCTTCTCCGAGTCGCCTCTCCACTTGGACACCAGCGTGGTGGCGGAGATGTTGAAGAAGGTGGTCTTGCACTCTGTAGCCACCGCCTTTGCCAGAAGGGTTTTGCCTGAGGTTGGGGAGATGTAGCAGTGTGGATACGGTACTAATTATCTACTGGGAATCATCTACAGGAATGTTCTATGACTATGAAAGTATACCTTTGCTTTGCAGCAGTCCAAACAACATAGATTTAAATGCATCGTCAATCTACCAAGCTCTATTGTGTCTGCGTATATTGAGTCAAGATATATTCTTCCGTTAAAGCAATTGCACTTATCTCTCTGACTAATGTCAGAGGTAATTTTATCTTTTTTTGCTAGTGTGTTGAACTAATACGTGACTTCAAAAATATATATAGAGTGGATTTACGGCGCACAAAGGAAAGCGGAGCCAATCTCTTAATCGGCTTCATATGTAAACTTTTTTAACAGACCCCACAATCAACACTGGTCTTTGCATCAGTTGACAGACAATGCAGACCCCACAATCAACACTGGTCTTTGCATCAGTTGACAGACAATGCAGGCCCCACAATCAACACTGGTCTTTGTTAAATTTGACAGACAATGCAAAGCACTGCTTTGTCCGTCATCCTATGCAAAAACTGAGTGATTTAATCCTAATTTCTGCGTCGTGTAGAATTGTGCTGGTAAACAATATACCTTGAAGTAATAAAAAACATGAAGATCTCTTAGTCACATACAAAAATTGAAGCCGACTAGTAGGAGCTTGCATCTGTTTTTAATCGCATTAGCATTAAATTTATTGGCTCGACTTTGGTCTTAGTTACTCAACGTTGGCATCACTTGTTCAACGAGATTAAATGCAACAACTCCCCCAAGACCTTCACTTCAAAAGACCATCTACAACCCGTATTCAATAGTCTCATTTTCAGAGGTTTCCACCAATGCCAGGTTTGTCAATCACCTGTTCCGGGCGGGCCGTAGAGCAGCACTCCTCTCCAAGGCTTAAACCTGCCCACAAACAGCTGTGGGTACTTCAAAGGGTACACCACCGACTCCTTCAGCAGTCTCTTGGCCTCGTCCAGCCCCAGCACGTCGTCCCACGTCACGGACGGGTTCTCCACAACCACTTCCTGCGGATGGCAAGGTGAGGTTCAAGTGACCAGGCTCAACAGAGGCCCTGTCCTTAGAGCGGTGAACGTCAACTCAAC
This sequence comes from Gammarus roeselii, assembly GCA_016164225.1. NCBI lineage: Eukaryota > Metazoa > Arthropoda > Malacostraca > Amphipoda > Gammaridae > Gammarus > Gammarus roeselii. Next base: position 3,572 of record SDVV010003171.1, on the reverse strand, counting down.
CCATGGTAAGGTAGATTAGAGTGACCAGGCATCGCCAACGAGGCCATGTCCCTGGAGCGGTGAACGTCAACTCAACTCATGGAAATGTAGGTGAGAGTGACCAGGCACCGCAAAAGAAGCCATGTCCTGAAAGCGGTGAACGTCAACTCAACCCTTGGTAATGTCGATGAGAGTGACCAGGCATCGTAAAAGAAGCCATGTTCTTAGAGCAGTGAACGTCAACTTACCCATAGTGATGTAACCAAAGAATCGTCAGTCTGGGGATGTGGAAGTTAGGAGATAAAGTGACACGCAGCAGGAGAGCGATCAGTTCGGTTGTTGCTTTTCTTACTCCATTAGATCTTAATGTACACTTGACATAACAGCAGAAGACATTAAATGATTTAGTATAGATTATCTAGCACTGCATATTAGTACGGGAAGTAACGGTAGGAAGGTGTAACCAATATGTAGTGACAATTGACAGGTGTGCTCGACCCTAGTGATCTCTGAAAAGCCAGATTGACAGGTGTGCTCGACCCTTGGGATCTCTGAGAGGCCAGATTGACAGGTGTGCTCGACCCTTGTGATCTATGAGAGGCCAGGTCTCACAACGTCAGTCACCGTCTTTATGTAGGTCATCATTACACGTAGCACTGCAACAACTTCATGGTCTTGTTTGGTATAAATACAACAACTGATTAACAGGTTTTAAATTCCTAACATTTTGATGGTGGCATTCATTAATTTCAGTGTACCAAAACAGTATCTAGTAGATTTTAATGACTAGCCAGCATCCTTCTTGGCTGCAGTATGATACCTAACGGTGGTAAACATCATTTGAAAGGAAAAAAACAATTATCCAAGAATACTTCCCCGCCCACCTCTTCTGCCATCAATGGTTAATCTAATGTGAATCCCTGTAACGCTTGACCCACCCTAAGTATGGTACCGGCCAGCTCCTTGAGGTCCCCCGTGAGGTGAGGAGGGATGTTGGAACCCGGTCCCCGCACCAGGCGGTCCTCCAACAGGTCCCCGCCCTCGTCTGAGGAACAGAAAAAGTATACATTTGAATTTACGAATCAGAACGGGAATAAAGTGTCTTACATTCATCTCTTCTTGTACAAGTACCTGTCTGTCATATGGAACTAGTAAAATTCAGCAGAATTTCAAAACTAATTTAATGGATAATCTAAGTCGTCAAAATTAAATAATATCCAAATAGCTACTGGTTATAAGATGGATGACAGTCCCACCAGGGGTGCTGAGTCTGAAATAGCAGCTCCGAGTGTAGCCCAATTCAGCAACTACGGCGGTGTGGTGTCTTTGTATTTGGGTGGTTATTGCGTGCCATAATGTGATCGCAAACGTTGTAGAGCCGCAGATAACATACAATCCCAGCTTAGCATCTACACTCATTCTACTAATGACTGTCCCACACAACATTGTCCACAACATACATATATGTCGGTAAAAAAAACTCCTTTGTACACTGTTTGAACAGCCTATTTTACGACGAATGAATTTTAACAAATCGGCAATATAAAGATGACAAGTATATACCTTGAAGTGTCCACAAAGGCAGGTGTTCGTGTGACCGGGATTCAGGAAAACAATTTCGGGGTGACGCGCCACATGATCGAGACCTGAGTAAATTAACAACACTCGGCCGATTCGATCCATCTTAGATTTTCTAAAAAAAAAATTTTATAATGTATTTAAGTACGTGCGATCAACACTCTGATATCGGTTGCAAGTTGACCTCTAAAAGTGGGTTATTATTACTAAATAGCCTAAGCAAACAATAGACCTTGTTTTTGTCCTTCTCTCGGCACTCCCGTCCCGTGCACTGTTTCACTTCGAAGTTTATTACTAGTACGTAATTGGCTTTAGTTTTTTCCCTATTTTTGATTGAAACAATTTTAGTTTGTCATTCAGATATCGTTTTGTTTTTCAGCGCATAAACAACTTTGGAACTTCTCTAGATTTGTATCTGCATAATTACCTCAAGCCCGTTGTCAGTATTCCATCAAAATGTCGGACCAAAGCGAACGCCAGAACGAAGTAATTGATGTAACACAGGCCCCATCAAATGAGAACTTCCAGGCTATGCGAACGCCCGAACAAAGTATTTTGATAACAGAGGCCTCATCAAATGAGAACTTCCAGACTAAGCGAACGCCCGAACAAAGTATTTTGATAACAGAGGCCTCATCAAATGAGAACTTCCAGACTAAGCGAACGCCCGAACAAAGTATTTTAATAACAGAGGCCTCATCAAATGAGAACTTCCAGACTAAGCGAACGCCCGAACAAAGTATTTTAATAACAGAGGCCTCATCAAATGAGAACTTTCAGGTTAAGCGAACGCCCGAACGAAGTGTTTTGATAACATAGGCCTCATCAAATGAGAACTTTCAGGTCAAGCAAACGCCCGAACGAAGTATTTTGATAACACAGGCCTTATCAAAGGCAAACAAAAACCCGGTTAGTTGATTCCTACCAATAAAAATGAAAAATGTGAAGTGGTGTCTGAATAGGAAATAGCAAAAACTTGCTATGCGCCCTCTTGGCACGATCTTGAGTGTGGTCGCATTCAAGGTCCAGCCAGATCACCTCCCGACCATATCTGTATTTTTTGTATCGTAATCCAGAAACGCACCAAGTTCACGAATGATCGGTATCCACTCGCGTTCACTATTTCTGGTCACAAAACACTTCCAAATGAACAAAATTACAAGCTGTTCTTGCCAGATCGTATCATTCAAGGTGTTTCTTCTGCCTGCACCATCGTCCGCTCTCTTCTCGTCGGCTAACTTTAGCGTTTTGACCGCTTCAGACGCCTCTTACCCTACCCCCTTCCCTCCTTACTTACCAGCTTCGCCTCCTTCCGACCCCTCCTCGCCGTCGCCCTTCTTCTTAGGCCGGACTCGCGGCCCCGGCTTGCCGATGTCTCCGATGTTGTCCTCCAAGCGAGTGTAGTCGCTGATCATGGACTTCAGGTCGAGCATTTGGTGGCCCTGGAGTAGGGTTAAATATATACATTGATGGCTACAAATATTATGCAAACTGCCCACTGTAGTTCTTTTGAAGCCAATACTCTAGGTGATTCCAGGCAGCCCTCGTGAATCACCGCAACTTTGTCCACTTCCACGCAACACAAGGCCTATTTTGTTCGTTCATAGCCACTTAAAGGAGCAGACACATCAGATCGCCAATGCAGGTATCATCATAGGCATGCTTGCTTTCTTGTACAACAAGTCGGTGGTGATGTTATGGTGCTATGCTATTCTCCCCACCTTTGAAGATGAATTTGTGCCGCTGGTTGACAGTGAGCATCACCGACCACACCGCAAGTGTAGTGTTGCCTGATGCGGAGGGAAGTTCAACGCCGCTTGCTGCGAGAGATCAAAACTGGCGGCCCTTTTACGCAGCGGCAGGTAACTGGCTCAGCTTTGAGCTTTACCTTTTACGCAGCGGCAGGTAACTGGCTCAGCTTTGAGCTTTACCTTTTACGCAGCGGCAGGTAACTGGCTCAGCTTTAAACTTTATCTTTTACGCAGCGGCAGGTAACTGGCTCAGCTTTGAGCTTT
>SDVV010003170.1:0-21741 GCA_016164225.1 Gammarus roeselii | reverse complement strand
CAAACACAACATACGACAACACGGCAAAGGAGCAATCAGGACCTGTTCACATGCACAACAAACACAACATACGACAACACGGCAAAGGAGCAATCAGGACCTGTTCACATGCACAACAAACACAACATACGACAACACGGCAAAGGAGCAATCAGGACCTGTTCACATGCACAAGAAACACAACATATTTAACAAACATTCCTCCTCCAGCTCATGTCAGCCACATAACTCACATCACTTGGGCATTGTCAACACCACCAACTATACACTCCGGATCTATATGATTTCACTGCACGCGGTACGTGCTAGCTCGCCACACAAACCACTGCACTAAGAGCTAATGTTCTCATTGATACAGTGGACACAATGATCACAATAAACTAGACACAATTATCACAATAAACTAGACACAATAATCACAATAAACTAGACACAATGATCACAGTAAACTAGACGCAATGATCACATTAAACTAGACACAATGATCACAATAAACTAGACACAATGAGTAACCCAAACACATCCACCCGCAAACCTATCAACCTAACCTCACAACATACATTTTCCCGACGTCTCATTCTGCTCTCCCCATCTCGCTCTGAGCTGCGGTGGTCAGTTGAAGTACACAACAAAGACATTTCCTCTGACCACCTTTCAACAGTTATCAATTGTCCACTTTGATTCCCAATCTACACCAAATCCCAATCACACAATACACACCTATCAGCTGCCACAAAACCCTTCCCCACAACACTTGACCACGCAGACAGACAGTACATTTACGCCTGGTTCGTCCGCGGCTACAATCCAACCTTTTCGGTCCCCAGTTAGCGAAAAATCAGCAGCGGCACCACCACCGTAATGTACCCCCCATCGATGACAGAATCACACAGGTTCAAACCTTTGAATACCTCAGAAATTGGCACAGACAGTCGCAATGTGCTGACTAACACAAACTTTGAACCTCAGCATCAAAGTTATTGAAACTTGTTAGGTGCCTCAACAACAGAAACAAAAACCATTTTGTCACGCATCAGGTATTCCTATCACCTAACACTACATCAAACCAAGTGGTGCCATTTCGGTGCCATTTCGGATGGTATTGAGCAAAAATAATCCGTGCAAATGTGCTCAAAGACTGTATTTACCAAATTATGACACTTACCGAGTGTAATTAAAGCGACCGTTTTATGGTTGCAGTATATTATACTACAGTTTCGAAAATACTTCTTGTATCATTGTCATTTTCTGTCATTTATTCCGACATTTCAAGTACGGAGTGAGCAGTATGTTTCATACGCTTAACACTTGACGATTACATATTAAAGTTCAATAACGCTGTCGTCCGTTAAGCGCTTATCACTTTCAATGATCAATAGTAAAGGAAATTATGAGTAAATGCATGTTTTACCTAAAGATTTTTGTATTAATGAAAAACCAGATAATGTGCAGCAAATTCTTGATTTGGTGTTGGGAACTTCACGTGATATGAATTAATTTAAAGAGTGGTAGCACAAAAGTATGCTTATCTGGTGCATTTTCTGATTTTCCTGCAGTCAAACGTGCGATACAAAGGGCTTCCAGAAGGATTTAAGTTAACAGAAATGCTCCCTCACCTCACAGTGTTCAACTGATTGTCATTAAAATTAAAGAACTTGGCACCATTGACGAGAGACAGCGTCTTGGTTTATCTCTGACAGGAAGAAGCATTGACAACATCAAAACTGTTGGGTGAGATGGCACTCGTACTCCACAAAAATCTGTGCCAAGGCGCTCTGACGAGCACTAAATTTCTTAAACAATTTTTTGTCGCAAATGAATTTTTTTATTAAAGATTTGTCCGTACAAAATTCAGGTTGCGCAGAATATTGGTAAAAACGACTGTAAAAAAAATCTACAATTTGGCTGTCATTTATTGATGTTTTTCAAGAGGACGATACAATGTGTTTGCTGATGATGACTGATGCACATTTTCACTTAATTAATTTTGTTAACAAACATAACTGAAGATTTTAAGGAGTAAACAATCCGCGAGTTCTAAGCGAAAAGGAATTATATTCGCAGCGCATATCTGCGTGGGGTGAAATTATGCAAGACCGTGTAAATGGGCCTCAGTTCTCTGAAAACGCAATGGGTTCTAAAGAAACAGTCAATAGAAAATTGTACCGACACATGCTCCATACATTTTTATGACCAGCTGTTGGTCAAATTTGCAACGTCACTCGATATGGTTTCAACAGGATGGAGCAACTCGCCACACAGTAAATGAAACCATGGAGGCACTGTTTGAAGTGCTTGGTAATAACACCATTTCCCGTCGAGCTTCACTCGCCTGGCCACCAAGATCACCAAGCCTAACTGCTCTAGACGAGTTTCTCTGGAGATATCTAAAGGAAATAGTATACATTAATAAGCTGGCGACTTTGAAAGATTTGAAACAGAACATAAGGCGAGGGATTCGTGCTATTAATCCTGCAATGCTACATTCTGTTAGGGACAATGAAGGGCCGAACACATCTAAAAGATGTCATCTTGCACATTTGTTCATCTAATACTCATGATTTTCGATTTTCGTTAGGTGTCACTGGGATATCTGTACGATTTATATAAAGTGTTTTATTCGTTTTTAAAAATATAATATTCCTTCTAAAAATCATATATAATAAAGCCTTAGTCGCCCCTTTCCGACTTACTTTATAAAGATGCATGCTTCTATTTACAAAAAAAAAACTAAGACAATCGCTAGTACTAAGTCAAAAGCCTTCCATTTGAACACCACCACATGCTAGATGACGTGACCTCACTTTACTTCTCTATTGTCAATGAAATATCTTCCCACGGTACCAGGTTCTTTACCTGGTTATTCCCACAGTGTAGAGAAGCCGTCCCTTCGGTTATATATCTCCTTGGAATGTTAATATATTTACGCAGCTTCTACGTTATCTTTCTTGTATTTTATAACTCTTCCAATAGGTTAGATACTATCTGCTTTAATAGGCCTGGACAATAATTTATTTGACTTAATTGACCCTGATACCAACCACCTGAATGTGCTCTATCCTGATTAACATACAGAGAGAAAGAGTGAATATTATAATGAATACAATTTAACAGACTGAACTACAATACTAGGAACCCCAGCACTAACTTTTCTTTCTTACCTACAGCGGAACATTGAATCATTGTTACCTAAAACCATTCATTTTGCAACACTGTTACCTAAAATCTTTCATTTTGCAACACTTTTTCCTAAAATAATTCATTTCGCGATCATTGAATTGGAATTGAAAATCGATGTAAATGGCTTCACAGAAAGCTAGCAGACTGAGGTTACAGAAGATTTTATTCATTTTAATTACTATATTCCTTTCATTCATTCAGAATTGATGGTATGTGTGGAGGAGCAAATTAGCACCTATATTTCTGATAAATATACCTGTAAAATCGTCGACTTTTATACCGTTAGTATGCCATACATGGAAACACTTTTCGTTGAAATTAGACTGATTTTTTTTAAAGTTTATTCACTAATCATAGCAACAGTTTAAAGCCACCATCCGTTATCCCTAATCTATTCATTTACAAAAGAGATGAATTAATCGAATCTTGTAACAGCATAAAGGCTGAGCATTTTAATCTATGTAGAGATTTTATCATAGTTACGATGGATTACAATGACGCCAATAATGCTTCAGAGCTCCTATGTACAATGAACAGATATGCATAATTACCACGTACATCAAAACCAACTAGAATAGACAGAGATAAGGCCACAATAATAAATAATATTATCATAACAAGCCCGCATAACTACAACTCAGGCAAATTAGTATCCGATATATCAGACCACCTGCCTGACTGATACATTGATAAATAACACAGATAAAAAATGCGAACAAATCAAATAAAGATTAAAAAATGATGTAACACTAGGAAATCTGTACGACAAGTTGAATCAGTTTGACTTCACAGAAATCATAAATGGAAACAGTTGAGATCTTGATTTCAAACAATTAACTTCTAAAGTAGATGAAAGAAATCATTCTTGCTGTCCTTTGAAAAAATAGTCACCCCGAAGACATAACTAAACCCTGGAATACCGCTAATATTAAATCTGAAATGAAAATAAAGATTTTTTTCTCGCAATGCTAGATGGGAAAAGTTACTTACGCCTAATTTACAAACCACGTTACACGCTTGATTCAATCTTCTAAACGTACTTACTACGAAAATAAATATTCTGTATACAAAAACAATATCAGACAAACGTGGAAGGTGATCCATAACATACCCAGACCACATAACGATATATGTAACCAACCTTAAAAAAAAATTAATCCTTACCAATAACGAATACTCAGAAGATCAAAGAGCAAATATGCTTAATTATTATTTTGTAAAGGTTGGGAAGAATTTTGCTGATAGTATTAGTACCAAAGAAATCGACCATTTCAATTATTTACCGAGTAACAATTTCGTTAATTTAACAACTATTCCGTTACTTGAATGTAAACAGTATTCTTGATTGAAACCAGTATGACTTCAGATCCAATAAAAACACAACTCAAGCTATAATAACTCACTTACAGTGTCTATATAATAACATACTCAAACAACATTGTATTTTTTCTATTTCTCGACTTTCGTAAGGCCTTTGACAGTGTTGAGCATTGTATCTTGTTATCTAAACTAAGGTTTCATAAAATACGAGAAATCGCAAATGATTGGTTCACTTCCTGTCTGTCCAACCGCAAGCAATATGTAACTGTGAACGGAATACAATCTACTAGTCATGGTGTTCCTCAGGGATCTATTTTATGGCCACTGCTTTTCCTAATTTTTATAAACGGTTTAGTAAACACATCGTCCTCTTTATAATATACATTGTTTGATGATGATAGTAACTTATCTACTTGCATACCTCTAAATACCATAAACGTATTAACTGCCTCAATTAACAGTTAACTCGATCATATAAACAAGTGTCTAACTGCGACCCGAACTGGAATTAATGACAAAAACATTATATAACATCTCACCGACCAAATACCATCAAAATTATCAAGGGCTACAGACATTTTACATAAATTGGATAAATTTCCCTCTTAATCGGTCCTTGAAACCCTTTATTTCACATTGTCTCAGCCATTTTCAATTTACGGAATCGAAATCTGGCATGGAACAGACAAAAATAATACGGATAAAATATTTGTACTGCAAAAGAAAGTTATTAGAGCTATAAACAACCTTTCATTCAATTCTCTTACTAATCTTCCATTCAATTCTCATACTAGTTATCATTTTCAACCATGAATATCCTGTAACTGGAGGATTAATATAACTTTCAAATTGCCTTCCACGCATTCAAAACATTTTACAGAAGCTATGATCAAGCTCAATTCACTAAGGAAATTTTCGGTTGTACGCAATCAATACACAACAAATGCAAATATTTTTCGTGGCCGAGTGGTTAGCGTATCCGACTGCAGTGTCAGCCTCTGGTGCTGCATGTCGCGAGTTCGAGCCTCGGCAGGGACACGGCGGTCTTGTGGCGGGGAGATTGGGCTCCTCCCCCCTCTGTGTCTGCCTAACCTAGCCACCCCCCTAACTAGGGGGAAACGGCTGTATGTCTATACATACATACATACCATTAACACCCCATTATAATTGGTCCAAAACCAAATTCAGTATCCACTTAAACTATGTTAGAATTTGGGACTCGCTAACCCCTGATTACCGTCAGAATGTCCGTCCCTCTTTCAGTCTCTAAGTCATGATTGAAACAGTTATACTCATGATCTTACTAGCCCAACAATAATTGTATTATCGCTAAACCTTGTTAGGAGCAGATGAATTACCAGCTCAACAACCTTGCGATATATTTGAAAAATCGTGTTTTAATTGTTTTACCACTTTTTTGTCAAATAGTGTCTGGCATTGAACAATCCCTGTGTTATTGGTGTCTACGCAAGATAATCTGATATCTCAATAGGTCTTTTCGAGTAAGGTAAAATCGATAGGTTGGTAATTAAGGATACAGTTACCCCGAAGCTCTGAATAGCTTAAATAGGGTTTTCAATTTTGGACCATGAAATATCATTACTGTACATTGAAAAATCCTAACATGTAAACAGTACAATATTGTTGTAATAATCTGTTTCAACGTCCTTATCTTTTCCGCTGGTGTTTGTTAACAATGCTTTGAATCATTTAAATTACATTAATACCGATTATTTCGTAAGAAATAAACCTATGAACAGACAACATAACAATAAGGATTTTCAAATTCATCGTATTTCAATAACATGCTCCCAACTTTTAAATACAGTAGTAACTCAATGAGTAAATGCTCGATAGCAGTTAACTTTGTATGGTATCGTTTGTATGGTACAGGACATTTTTATAATTAATATACACCATTTTTGGACATATATAGAATGATGGGCGATATTTCATACCTGGAAAACAATCAACAAATCTTGTCTTGCAGTAATGGTCACGAGTGAACAAAGGACCTGGATCATTCTCGAACACGGGAAGATTTTCTATCTAACAGTGTTGAAACCAAAATTCTTGCAGAGATTCAAAATCAGAGGAAGAGAGAAGAGGAAATATCAGCCCCATATTTTGAATCGAGCGTCGAAAATTTAAAATGAAAAATCAAAGGTGCATTCTCAAAGATGCAAGACTTCCAAAACAAAGGTAGAAGCAAATAAACTCGCTAGTGAATAGATGCAGGAAGATCCTACCCTTTACATTCGACAAGTTGCCAGAAAGCTGGACTTCAGCAAGTGTACCACTCATAACATTCTTGGTCCGCAGCTGAAAATGAAGTCGTCCAAGTTCCACAAGTTCCAGGGGCTTAACAATGCTCATGAAAATCAACGTTTGTCTTCATGTTCATGGGTGTCAGATTTTTATATTGATCCATAAAATAAAATAAAAATCGGACGACTCGGATGAGAAGTAGTTAATGCTTAGGCCACATACTAATAATCTAAATTTTAGGTTCTGGATCGTCGCGAATCCTCATAAATACGAGGATTGTGAGGTAGAGCTGCCCGACGCCTAACCTAAGAAGTCGGGAGAGCTGTCGTGAGCTTACACTGTAGATCAAGAGCCATTTCAAAGCCGAATGTAACGAGCAGTTTTTTGGAATAATAAACAAAAGATCACCATCATTTAGTGTTTACCTGATATTAAAAAGGATGATGGTAAATTTTCTGGAGTTTTACATGTGTTTCAAATACTGTAGCTCAAACTTGGAATTCGATTGCTATACAGATGTTGGAACGCGTTGCAGTTTAAACGTAAATCACAATTATGCCTATTTTAACTTGTACGTGCAGAAGTTCTTGAGCAGTTATTTTCTTCCATTTGTAACATACCATGTCATATTTGTCATACATCAGTGGCATTTCGTTTCCAATGTGATTTATTTCTGCTTTATATACTGACATTTTATATTATCTTGTACGTGTAGAAACTTGTCCAGTTACCAGATCATTTTAATGAAACTGAGTGTAGAAAATATTGAACATTTAATTGCATGTGACATCTACTCGTGAAATGGCTGACACATGAATTACAAATAGTGAAACTAACTTCATAGTTATAACATAACAGGCTGCGCATATGTAACCTATGTAATTAGTTTTAAAGTTAGTGATTCATGTGCCAATTATTTCATGAGTAAATGTTTTACATACAATCCCATGTTGATCAATTTTTATTCTCAGTTTCTTTTTAATGGTTGGTGTAAACAGTACAGGGTCATTATTACTTAAAAGTAAGTTGGCCTAACTCATTAGACTTGTTGCTTTAGAAATCAATAGTTGAATGCAGCCTTTTATTTTTTGCCATACTGGAAAAAGGAGAGTAGAGAGTGTCCTCCTACAATGCCCATTGATTGGTGGCATGTAAATGGAACTACGTTTCTTATCAGTCAACAGTACGTTGATTTCAGTAGTAAATGCCGTCATCAGAACAGCTCCCGCTGGCGATGACTTAGTAAATTATTTCTATACTGGCATATTTCTGTCATCTTTCAACTTGTCTACTCTGGTCAATAGCGACACTCGGAGGCAGGTGCAGGCCTTTCGATTAGGAATTGTTGGTGATTGTGTACAGATTATACGAGAAAAAAAATTGTCATAAACATACCAATTGTATACGTATAATTGATTACTAGAAAGTGTGAAAAATAGTATACACACTCCCAGAAAATGCAGCACGAACCTGGATCAGATTTGATTTGAGCCTCACAAACCTGGATCAGATGGCAAAGCAGGTGCAACGGGACAAGACGACCTCTCTCTATAATGCTTTATTTGATGTACATCGATAATTTTAGTGCAAGGTGTCAATGATATAGCCCTAGCGCATTCTCTATAATGATACTTAGTAACTATTTACATGATGTCGTAGAGTAATTGGCTATATATTGGAAATCAAATTTGTTGTCACATCAATCATTAGAACTACAATTTATTTAGCGCCTTACAGTTGAACTTCATTGCGATTAGGATTTCTGGTCACTGCGAAATCTCTATCTATTTAGCTTATTATCGCAAATTGAACTGGTTTTGCGAATATTAAACATCTTTGTTGAGAGTTAATCAAATGAATAGTCAATATATATCTCCGCGTTTTGATTCCAACATCAGTGCGATGAATGTTGATATTTTAATACGTATATACATTCTTAAAGAACATAAAATTTCACTGTGGGGATAATGTTACGTGGTACATACCACGTACCAGCACGCAACCTTATGATTATCTTATTATTATTATTAAATCATTAATTTCCATCGCCTAGCAATGGGTTTTCAATACTTAGGCATAATACATCAAACTTAGTTTTCATATACGCTATTTGAATTAGCGAAACGAGAGATGAAGTGAATTTGCGACAGCACATATCCTGTCGGCGGCCGGTTTGTAGCTAATTCATGTTTCAAAACATGATTCGCAATATATGTTATTGAAAATCTTATAAAGAACACATGGGCATGGGATTGATAAATCCAAAATGAATACATCGCAGCTCATCTCTAGTGTGCTGCTGGCTCGCCTTCATGGAACTGAAATGGATTTCACAATTTACCATCATACATGTGCACACACAAATACACACTCAAAATGTACACACACCTACCTACATATATGGATGACAGTGTAATACACATTCATATGTGCATACACCTGCCTAAATGTATGGATGACAATCAGTATAAAACACAATCATATGTCCACACACCTACCCCTACATATATGGATGACAATTAGTATAATACACATTCCTATGTGCTCATACCTACCTACATATATGGATGAACAATCAGTATAATATACATTCATATGTGCAAACACCTAATTACATGTATGGATGACAATCAGTATAATACACATTCATATGTGCACACATATACCTACATATATGGATGACTATTAGTATATTTATTGAATTATTGTTAAATCCTTTATTTCAATCATCTGTCAATGGGTTTTCAATTTTTAAAATATTACACATGAAACTTTATTGCCGGTATCACTATTTGAATTAACGTCGAAAAAATTCAATTTGAAATTCGCCGCTGGTTCTGATTTCATGCGACAGATTATAATATTATAATCAATGATCGACAGTCAACATCTTATTTGAGGTAAGGATCAGGAATGCCTGGCACGAAATACATGGGGAAGGGCGATCACAAAATACATGGGGTTTGGGAAAATCACGAAAGTACATAGGATTGGGAAAACCGCCAACACATGGGGCTAAGAAATCCTGAGAACATGGGGTTGGGAAATATTTTGTTGTTGTCAACAAGACAATTGTAGCAGCAGACTAGATCAGGACAAAATTTATGCTTAGCAGCTTGGCCTGTCGAGAACTATAAGTTATAGTTTAAATTCTCGTAAAAGTATAATCATCGAACGCATTTTACTGCCGTGGTATTTTCGCTTAATCCCAACCCAATTTTGAATCCCAGGAACAGTTTTCTCCTTTCATATAAATAGGTAATATAGATAAAACTATTCATATCCTCGTGAAGATTTAATCAAAGATGAATAATACGTAATACAAATCATTATATTAATCTATATGAGAGTCGATGGGCTTTAAGTCAGCATTCATTCGCTCACGATCGATTTCATTCCGTAACCAGTTGAGTGACAGGTCAGGTAGTCGACGTCGCCTTCAATGTTAGCACACTGGGGTGAGTTCTTACCAGCAACCATACACAGCAGATCGCATTGTGTTACATGTTCGAACAGGAAATAGGTAGTTCTGACCACCAACAACCCTACGCAGCAGGTCGGATTGTGTTACATGTTCGAACAGGAAATAGGTAGTTCTGACCACCAACAATCCTACACAGCAGGTCGGATTATGTTACATGTTCGAACAGGAAATAGGTAGTTCTGACCAGCAACCATACACGGCAGATCGCATTGTGTTACATGTTCGAACAGGAAATAGGTATTTCTGACCACCAACAACCCTACACAGCAGGTCGCATTGTGTTACATGTTCGAACAGGAAATAGGTAGTTCTGACCACCAACAACCCTACACAGCAAGTCGGATTGTGAGGCATGTTCGAACAGGAAATAGGTAGTTCTGACCAGCAACCATACACAGCAGGTCGGATAATGTTACATGTTCGAACAGGAAATAGGTAGTTCTGACCAGCAACCATACACAGCAGATCGCATTGTGTTACATGTTCGAACAGGAAATAGGTAGTTCTGACCACCAACAACCCTACACAGCAGGTCGCATTGTGTTACATGTTCGAACAGGAAATAGGTAGTTCTGACCACCAACAACCCTACACAGCAAGTCGGATTGTGTGACATGTTCGAACAGGAAATAGGTAGTTCTGACCACCAACAACCCTACACAGCAAGTCGGATTGTGTGACATGTTCGAACAGGAAATAGGTAGTTCTGACCACCAACAACCCTACACAGCAGGTCGGATTGTGTTACATGTTCGAACAGGAAATAGGTAGTTCTGACCACCAACAACCCTACACAGCAAGTCGGATTGTGTGACATGTTCGAACAGGAAATAGGTAGTTCTGACCAACAACAACCCTACACACCAGGTCGGATTGTGTTACATGTTCGAACAGGAAATAGGTAGTTCTGACCACCAACAACCCTACACAGCAAGTCGGATTGTGTGACATGTTCGAACAGGAAATAGGTAGTTCTGACCAACAACAACCCTACACAGCAGGTCGGATTGTGTGACATGTTCGAACAGGAAAGAGGTTCATCGAAGTCCATCACAGACTCTGAGAGGCAGCATACATGTCAGCTTCATGCACGCAGGACCAGACAACAGTTGAAGCCTCGACAAGAAGAAACCCACTGCGTTATGCTTCATTGTCACTCGTAAATGGTTTGTGCGCAAAATAGTATTGGAATATTCAACTTCAGTGGTACGATACAAATGAAGGTACATCATCAATTGAGTGGGAGGTTAATGGCAGCAGACTATCTTGATAAGAGATTGAGGGGGAAGTTAATGGCAGCAGACTATCATGGTAAGAGGAAGCTACTTGATTACTCTCAAATGGGTGTAGATGATCAAGAATAGAAAGACGACTTCTTACAGTACTGTAATTACAAGCAACAGGCGCATCGACTCATCCACATAGCATGGGACATCAGAAGCCGGGCCCCATTTGTCATTGGGAACAGTCCCTATAAGTACCGACACCATTGGGAACAGTCCCTATAAGTACCGACACCATTGGAAACAGTCTGTATAAGTACCGACACCATTAGGAACAGTCCCTATAAGTACCGACACCATTGGAAACAGTCTGTATAAGTACCGACACCATTGGGAACAGTCCCTATAAGTACCGACACCATTGGAAACAGTCTGTATAAGTACCGAAACCATTGGAAACAGTCTGTTTATGTACCGACACCATTGGGAACAGTCCATATAAGTACAGACACCATTGGAAACAGTCTGTATAAGTACCGACACCATTAGGGAACAGTCCGTATAAGTACCGACACCATTGGAAACAGTCCCTATACGTACCAACACCATTGGAAACAGTCCCTATAAGTACCGACACCATTGGAAACAGTCTGTATAAGTACCGACGCCATTGGGAACAGTCCGTATAAGTACCGACACCATTGGAAACAGTCCCTATAAGTACCGACACCATTGGAAACAGTCTGTATAAGTACCGACACCATTGGGAACAGTCCGTATAAGTACCGACACCATTGGAAACAGTCCCTATACGTACCGACACCATTGGAAACAGTCTGTATAAGTACCGACACCATTGGAAACAGTCCCTATAAGTACCGACACCATAGGAAATCAGTCCGTATAAGTACCGACACCATTTGAAATCAGTCCGTATAAGTACCGACCCCATTTGAAATCAGTCCGTATAGGTACCGGCACCATTTTGAATCAGTCCGTATAAGTACCGACCCCATTTGAAATCAGTCCGTATAGGTACCGGCACCATTTTGAATCAGTCCGTATAAGTACCGACCCCATTTGAAATCATAGGTTGCGGTGAAAAACGTATAAAGGTACGGCTCTCAAAAAGAGATATCAGAAAATGACGTCACAAATTTATTTTAGAAAACAATTCGCTTTATAGGGCTACAAATTTAACAATAGGAATGTAATATAGAACAATTATTCCCTTGATGATCAATCTCTCTCAATATTAATATTTTCCATGACAGTGACCTATACAATAAAGATGAAGTAACACGAGATATTTACAATTTGTGGTGCCATCAAGTTGTCTCGGACGCTCGTCGTTCAGACTGTGAACGCAATTCTCTGACTTCGAGCCATTGAGAGTTGAAGTAGAGAGATCATATTATGCTGATGATTAAACGCATTGGTGATGTACATTTGTTCCATTATGTATGAAGCAGTAATAAGTAGAGTGATCATATTATGCTGATGATTAAACGCATTGGTGATGTACATTTGTTCCATTATGTATGAAGCAGTAATAAGTAGAGTGATCATATTATGCTGATGATTAAACGCATTGGTGATGTACATTTGTTCCATTATGTATGAAGCAGTAATAAGTAGAGTGATCATATTATGCTGATGATTAAACGCATTGGTGATGTACATTTGTTCCATTATGTATGAAGCAGTAATAAGTAGAGTGATCATATTATGCTGATGATTAAACGCATTGGTGATGTACATTTGTTCCATTATGTATGAAGCAGTAATAAGTAGAGTGATCATATTATGCTGATGATTAAACGCATTGGTGATGTACATTTGTTCCATTATGTATGAAGCAGTAATAAGTAGAGTGATCATATTATGCTGATGATTAAACGCATTGGTGATGTACATTTGTTCCATTATGTATGAAGCAGTAATAAGTAGAGTGATCATATTATGCTGATGATTAAACGCATTGGTGATGTACATTTGTTCCATTATGTATGAAGCAGTAATAAGTAGAGAGATCACATTATGCTGATGATTAGACGCGTTGGTGATGTACATTTGTTTCATCATGTATGAAGCACTAATAAGTAGAGAGATCATATTATGCTGATGATTAGACGCGTTGGTGATGTACATTTGTTTCATCATGTATGAAGCAGTAATAAGTAGAGAGATCATATTATGCTGATGATTAGACGCGTTGGTAATGTACATTTGTTCCATCATGTATGAAGCAGTATTATTTCCAATTTATGCTGCTATCGAGTTTGAGGCGTGTACCCTTTTGCAGGCTGCCAGCCTGATGCAAATGTTTGATTTCTCATGTTTTAGTTACAGTAGTTATTCACCGATATTGACATCACAGACGTGAGTTTAGAGTATATGATAGGCCAAAATTGTTGTGTGAGAAATCAGCAACAGGAATAATTCTCCTATGCGAATGAAATGAAACGTATTCCTGTTTGTGTCGGTACGGAGTAGAATTTCAGGAACGGTTATTTGCATCCGTTGCACAATGTGGACTGCTCTCCGAAAGAATATAAGCTCATCAAGTTCAATGGACATTTTTGTCTCGTCCCACATTTATACAGATACGGTTGGAGTACGGTTGGTCCGTACTAAATTAGTTTGTTTCTAGTCGTTTATAAGTAAATGTTTGTTTTAATAAAAATCGACCATACAGAGTTACAAATCTCAACTTATTTTACATTTATAAAATTGCTCGGTCGGTATTGTCAGGAAACGGTGAATTATGAAACAGCGTTGTACCAAATCGTTAAAGTAAATCAGTGCCCGTGAGTTCCTCCTAAAACGGTGCAAAGACTAACAATAATCCGTCAATGAACGCTGTTTTCACCGGTATTTTCAACAGTTTAGACACTATCAATGGTGTAAGAAATCATCTACCTACCGCAGGCTCTCGTACGTGAGGGTGCTCAAGGCTTCGCCACACGCGTCGACTGTCTTTGATTAATTAGTGCACGGTACCCTTCACACTCCAGAGTGTCTTGATAGCAAGTAACATTTCTCAAAATGCATGTTTGCGGTGTTCATGAAACTTATTTCCTCATTGAAACAGCGTGCGACCTTCAGCTAACAAGTGATGAACTCGGCAATCGCGCGTAGAAAGTTTGTTGATATCACAACATCAGTCATGCACACAACAAACGCTCGTGAAGGAATAATAAACACGTCGGGCTATGTTGGTACTGCAACAGAAGAGAGATGAACAACTTGACAAAATTAGTCACTTGAATAGGATCACTAGGAAATTATATCGAAATGACCACTTTATAAAAAATTATGTTGCATCGAATTGCTAAAATGCATGAGGAGAGACTCCGACAAATATGCAACAGTTTCGCGCCTTATATCTACGAATTGGTTAAGTTGAACACTTTTGTAAGGTAATTCGTGCAGTATAATGCTATAAAAAGAGACAAATTGCAAAAAAAATATGATGGCACGATAGCCGGCAAAACTTCCCCGACCTCGTTAAAACAAGACCCTATGTGTAAAAAAAGATTCTATGTGTAAAAAAATATCCTATGTGTAAAAAAATATCCTATGTGTAAAATAATATCCTGTGTAAAAAAAGACCCTATGTGTCGTACTTTTCCTGTTTCGTTGTTTAACTATGTCGTTGTTCAACTATTTCGTTGTTATTTTGGGTATGGTGTTTGGTGGATATGCATTTACTCAACTGTGAAGGTAAAACAACCGTCAACCAATAAGATTACGCAGCTATTACCTAAACTATTTTCAGTAGAACATCGAAGAAGATTCTTGAGCATATAAAATATTTTTATTTAGTAATTAAACTTTAGCACAATAATAATGCTTAATTATTGTTGAAGAGTGTTTACTACAATTGTTCCTCTTTCATAAATGAGCTTCAGCTATTTGCTCTCGTTGCTCTTAACCCAGAGGTATAATTTTCTATGAAATAAATATAACTTCACACAATCAGTTAATTCGTTATTAAAATCGTGCAGCTATAAATGGACTGAATGTGCTGGTCATTTATAAATGCAAATTCAAACATATATGTGCATGTATACATAAATACATGAATATATACATACATATAGTATGACCTAGACTATTGTTTTAATTAGAAGAAAACATCACTGAAAGCATGCCTATAACCCACAATCAGTCTCCGACAAAATTTATTCCCAAGATATTTTTTTAATACATCGTCCAAATGTATCTACGAAATGTATCTATCTACTGTAGATGCAGTGTCGTGTCAAACACCCACCACAATACAACTGAGCCCGCTGTAGACAACACGTCAAGATGCGGACTGGATGGCTCTCTAACACCAGCCGTGGTTTTGTGCCTTTCATGTAATCGCCCGAATTTTAATACAAGCCTCTACTCCGTAGTCAAATATTACACAGCAATTTGTGACAGGCAAATTTCAATACATCTAAGCAGAGATTTATGACAGTCTGTTGATTGCAGTGCAGGTTGCGACAATCCCGCTTCTTAAGCAGCAACACACACGCCCAATGTCCTTGCAAGGGGCATTGAATGGAGGATCCAGGGAGAGGGAGGGAGGGAGGGGCTACTCCATACTTGTTCACAGATATTCATTTCTCCTCGTCACCTAGTAATCAAAGGAACGCATCAGCGGCGAGAGGATACCAGCGTGTGTTTGTTGCCTTCATCATCCCTTCTACCAAATTTGGATGGGTGTCTATGCCTTCAAGGCGCCCCTGGTATCAACCCTTACTGTGGATAACTGTGTGCGACAACGGCGAGCACCTTCGCAACTACCAGTCCAAGGACTTAAACCTGTTCAGCTGCAGGCAAACGGCCTTGGAATACCTAAGATTACCCCGTTGGGGTTATGTTTGCGGATACTTGTGTACAAAACAGGGGCGTAGCTAGGGGGAGGGGTGTGGTCACTCTCCCCTAGAGGCTCGAAAATATGAAAGAACACATAAAACGGTTTATTTAATTAATAATGGAAAAAACGCTCCACCTCACATGTGGAAAATCTGCCTTCGTGCCTCATACACGACTAATGACGGCGACTAGGACACGAACTGTGTAATGCAAAAGACAAGTTACGGCAAGTGATGAAGAGTCTGACAAATATTTACTATCCAATAAAGACAGCATAACTACGTGAGCATAAAGCCAATACGATTTTACGTCATTTTCTTCGTACAGTTACGTAATTTTTCAATAAACAAATGAATAGATAAATACAAAAAGGATGTTTTTAGTTTTTTTATGCTTGTTCAAAAAAAAATCAAACAAATATTAGATAAAAATATTTTTAAATAGCCGTCCCGAAACTCAAACTGTCGGTTACAATTATTGGTAACTTGTTGTTCCACCGAATCTAATCTTATTTACTTATTCTATAGGGTATTGTATTTTGCGTTAACTTGATCCCTCGCTCTAACATTGGCCATAATGTGTTCAATATTAAATAGCAACAAGTACAGCGTGTACGAACTTGAAACTATTCCAATTCTACTTACTTTGATTACCTGCTCATCTTACCTCCAATTACTAATCGATTCAGCCTTGGAATTAGGCATCTTTACAGGCTGTTAGCACACTTGATCGTCCCTCAGACGGGAGATTAAAGTTAAATTGAAAGCTAGCAGCAGCATTAGAGCTGATCAATCATTTATTCAACCCATATAACAGCATTAACATGCAAGGGCAGAAAGTGGCGTGTGGTTCTTTCTACTCTGCGTAGGATTTCATGCAGAAATTAGGATAAACTCTAAGCCCGTCGCTTTATAAATACACAATGCATCGACGTTACCATTTTAGCATTGAGGTACCAACATCGAGGTTTGAGGCCACGGATGCAAAACAGAGAATATATCCTTCAATATGCTGTTTAAAAAGTTACCTCAAACATTGTAGCGTGACGACCACTTCTTGTTTATAAATAAAGTCCCTATATTTCCCTGACACCAAATGAGGCATTAATGTACTTTGGCTCTAGTCAATTGGACACCCGTTAATGGGGTTGGCCTCACAAAAAAAAACTAATAGCAACAAGTTACGATGTACCACAAAAGAGTGGTTCCAAACACCAATTGGAGGCGATGGTTGCACTAATTGATCAATTAACTTATTGCTGAGTTCGTTTACATGCCGGATATCTAAATCAACGTTACTGTGCTATTTCTACCGAAATAAAAATTCGTTTATCCGACGCTTTCTTAACAGCGATCGATTACAATAGTCATGAACTTTAAGTCTTTCTAGGTGTCGAGTGCGTCTCACGGATCACATCGTAACGGGATCAAGACAAGATGGTACTCTGATATACACAGGACAAGATGGTACTCTGATATACACAGAACATGATGGTACTCTGATGTACGCAGGACAAGATGGTACTCTGATATACACAGGACAAGATGGTACTCTGATATACACAGAACATGATGGTACTCTGATGTACGCAGGACAACATGGTACTCTGATATACACAGGACAAGATGGTACTCTGATATACACAGAACATGATGGTACTCTGATGTACGCAGGACAAGATGGTACTCTGATATACACAGGACAAGATGGTACTCTGATATACACAGGACAAGATGGTACTCTGATATACACAGGACAAGATGGTACTCTGATATACACAGGACAAGATGGTACTCTGATATACACAGGACAAGATGGTACTCTGATATACACAGGACAAGATGGTACTCTGATATACATTGGTTAAAGGTCAAGTCTCTGGCAACTTCTGATTGGGCTGGACACCGACCAATTGCTTTCTACAATAGATACCAATATTGATTGTCGGTTGATTTTGGGTGCGGATTGATTAATGGCGCAAAAATTGCAGGTTACTGTAAGAAAAATATTTTATGAAGATTTCGTTCCTGTTCAAGTTAAAAACTGTTATATTCATATAAAAAATCTAACTACTAAATCACAAAATTGTTCAATAATACCCTATATTTTGAACTATTTTTTCTTCAGTACGTTTCAATTCCCAATAAAAACTTGAAAAGACTCCTAAAATGGATGTAAACTGAAAATAAAATTTATTCAACTGTAAAATACGTAATTTTCATCGACATGACGGCTTGGAACCTGTTCAGAGTAGCAGAGATATATTATATCGAATCCGAATACAGGGAATCCGTATTTAATCAAACAAAAAAACCTTTCAGCTCCGATCGAATTCAACGCAAACCCGAGTCAGGGAGCTTTAGCATCTGCGCCAGTTAGCCAACGCACCGCTCAGAAACCCAAGTGACCATCAAAACAGAACAGCAGCGTAAGATAGTTCGCTCAACATAGATTCACAGTTTTTTATAGCCTGGTTTAAATTCGCTAAACACGACTCACTTACAATACTTGTTCAAATAAAAAAAATTAAAATTTCCTAAGTGGCTTTACTTACTGGACATTTTTGGTTGTTGCAACCGAACGAAAGCCGGCCTCCGATGCCGCAGGTTTTGTGCTCGAGCCGGTTTTCTGCGCTGACAAGTTACCTCTGCAATGCCGGAAGCGGTTGATATTTACGCCTGCTGTACGCGCGGTAGCGAAAAAAGAATTATTTACGATTTAAAACGACCAAAAATCTTAAACGAGCATATTATAGAAAATAATTCAATTTAGCGGTCATTAAAATTCGATGGGAAACATTGTCCAATTATAATACCAACACAACAATTTTATCGAATTACAAGTCTACCAAATGTCGTTTGTTTTACTGTATACACTGACCATAAACGAATGTTCTATAGCTATCGTACACTACAGCATGTCCTGAACGAGTTTGAGCGCCGTCGTGTTTTAGTATCAGTGCAGTTAGGCAGAGTTGAAGGCTGTATCTATGAACGACATAAGAGTGTTAAATTTATGGTGCTGATTCCCATAAAGCTTTGAATGCAGGATTCTCCCTGCAAATAGGAGTGACCCGACATGAAACTACCGAGAAATTATCTGTAGCTCCCCAAAAATAATAGTTAGACCAACAAGGATTACATTTGGACCATCAACAAATCTAATTAAGCCTTCAAAGTATAGTTGGATCACCAAATAATGTCTGGATCACTCGATGAATGTGTAAGGTCTCATATGATATCAAATTAATTAATATAGTTGGGATAAGTTACAGATAATAAATTCTGTCTAACCAGAACATATTTGGTCTTACACAAATAATTCACATCATTTATTGTGATATTGTTGCGATGCATAACTGGACACAATTCACATCATTTATTGTGACATTGTTGAAATGTATAACGGGTACAAAATCGGCTTCAAACTGGAGTGTCTCTCGGGCCTATCAATGAAGGATCTCGAGACAAGTTTAGTCCTGTAAACATTGTAAGCCGTTTCAGCCAGTGAAGCAGGGCGAAATATCAGGTGTGAGAGGCACGTCGAATCTTCCTCCTCTGCGGGGGTTTATGAGAGTTGTACAGGCTCATAGCCACCTCCATGAGCACTTGCACGCTCAATAGTTCCCAATAAAAAACAAGGTTTACACGTGTACAGTCATTTTGTCTTCAATGTGCAGCACTGAAACTCGACTCAGTGCTGTTTGAACAAAATCTTAAAACCAAAAAAGAGCACTGTAACACGATTCTTCTGTTTGACAAAACGTAAAACTACATAGAAAACATTTATCAAGAGCTATCAGAAAGGAAGAGATCTGATTGAATCGGTCGAGCCAGATAGCTTATGAAGTTGTGCATGAAAACAATACTGACGGAGTCATGAAAAAATAGCATAGATCCAATGAATCCATAAGTCATTCCAAGAATGCGTTAGTCATTGAAGTAATGCGCTGAAGTTTGAACAAATTTGTTGGTTATTCGGTGACTTCAAACGTCATCCAAAGAATGTTTTAGTCATTGAAGTAATGCGCTGAAGTTTCAATAAACTCGTTGGTTA
This sequence comes from Gammarus roeselii, assembly GCA_016164225.1. Classification (NCBI taxonomy): domain Eukaryota; kingdom Metazoa; phylum Arthropoda; class Malacostraca; order Amphipoda; family Gammaridae; genus Gammarus; species Gammarus roeselii. The sequence continues at coordinate 1,338 of SDVV010003170.1, read as the reverse complement.
TTCAGTGACTTCAAACGTCATCCAAAGAATGCTTTAGTCATTGAAGTAATTCGCTGAAGTTTCAATGAATTCGTTGGTTATTCAGTGTCTTCAAACGTCATCCAAAGAATGCTTTAGTCATTGAAGTAATGCGCTAAAGTTTCAATAAACTCGTTGGTTATTCAGCGACTTCAAACGTCATCCAAAGAATGCTTTAGTCATTGAAGTAATGCGCTGAAGTTTCAATAAACTCGTTGGTTATTCAGTGACTTCAAACGTCATTCAAAGAATGTGTTTGTCATCCAACGAATGTATTGGTCATTAAGTAATGCTTTTCTGGTCTCACAAAATTCGTTGATCATTCAGTGACTGCATAAATCAATTAAAGAATGCGTTTGTTATCAAAAGAATGCACTGATTATTCGAATAATGTGAAATATTCAAATAATGCTTCTGTTATTCAAAGAATGCGCTCGTCATCCAAAGAAAACGTTGACCCTTCAAATAATGCATTGGGTATTCAGGGAATGCGTTAGTTATTCATCGTATACATTTAGTTCTTCAATGAATGCGTTAGTCGTTTACAAAATGAGTTGGTCATCCTAAGAATGCGCAGGTTATCGAAATAATGCGCATGTCACTTGTTCGAATGCGTTGACCATTTGAAGAGTGCATTGGTAATTTTTAGTAATTGGTACTGCTATTCAACAACGCCTTAGTTTTTCCTAAAAACTAGTTGGTTAATCAATTAATGCGTTGGTTATTTAAAGAATGCATGCATACGTTATTTAAATGATGCGTCGGTCATTGGAAAAATGCATTCTTTATTCTAATGATGCGTTGGTTATACAAAGCGAGCGCTGGTTATTAACACGATGCGGCGGTTATTCAAAGAAGGCGATGGTTATTAAATGAATGCATAAGTTATTAAAATAATACGTTGGTTATTCAAAGAATGCGTAGCTTATTAAAATAATGCGTTGGTTTTTCAAAGAATGCATAGCGTATTAAAATAATACGTTGATTATTCAAATAATACTTTAGTCATCGAAGAATGTATAAGTAATTGAAATATTGCGGGTTTTTTTAAAGAATGCATAGCGTATTAAAATAACACGTTGAATATTCAAAGAATGCGCTGGTTATTAAACGAATGCATAAGTTATTAAAATACTGCGTTGATTTTTCAAGGAATGCGTAGCTTAATAAAATAATACGTTGGATTTTCAAAGAACGCATATCTTATGGAAATACTACGTTAATTATTCAATGATTGCATCAGTTATTGAAATAATGAGTGGTTTAGTAAACGAATGCATAATTGTGAAAATAGTGCGTTGGTCAATCAAATAAGTTCAA
>SDVV010003169.1:0-21742 GCA_016164225.1 Gammarus roeselii | reverse complement strand
CATATATATACACACACTAGCGCACGCCCACACCCTTATATTCTTCACTATCTCTCCTTCTCTACCTTTTCCTGGTTTTGCTTCCACATTGTTTACTCCTTTTACATCGTTTGTTTTGTTGAAACTCCATTAACGTATCTCTCTTCTTCTCATGACTACTATCCTCCATGGTGTTTTTTCCCACAATTCTCGGTTTATTTGTCATCTTTTACGTTTCTCTTGCTCTGTCTTTGTTTTGTATTTTCTGTCTGTTTATAATTTTCCCGCTTTTTTTGACTAATGTTCTGCATATTTTCTTGACTCTGTTTTCAACAACTGTCAAGGTGGCCAAAAGTAGAAAAGTTGGCGACTGATAACGCTGTAAATGACATGACTGCATTAGACCTCTGTGATGGGGTGGACCGGAGGAGGGTGGGACAACCTTCAGCAAACCCTGTTGGAAAGTCTTGCTTAACCGTCGGAATACGATGTTGCAAGGGAAACGAACCTCACATAGCTCACTGGTGGTGCTTGTTGAAAGAGCCGAAAAACACTTGTTTAATATGCGCTCCAAGGTGGGCATGGGCATGTTAAGGGGGCTCCTCGGTACTCTCATGGGTTCTTTAATAGAAAACCAGCAAATGTTGACGACCCAAACTTCTCCATTGGACCACTCTTCTGAACTACGGATATCGTAAGATAACGAAGGATCAGTGTCACCATCTGGTGGACGTTCTTCTACACCGCTATCAATCGGCGGTCGCGTCCACGTTGTGGAGGTAAACCCCCTCCATCCCAGGCTGCCTGATGGATAGATGATTAGTCAACAGCAGCCTTCCCCTCCACTTCTGATGGAGTGGACTTAGATAACAAGGCACAAGATCGTGACGCAGGTGTGGCATGTGGTACTCCCGCACGAAAGCCCGGGAGAAGCCGCCGATATCGCTTACGAAAAAAGGGAAAGACACAAACGTCTAAACCTGTCGAAATCTATTTTCGACAATTCATTGTTATCAAGATTCTCTCGCAAATACGACTGTAATGTTTCCTCATCAAGATTCATTCAAATAGAAAGCAGAAGCGCAATGCTACACCTATGGCGGAAAAATACTTGAAAATCTTTTTCAAAAGAAACACTTTGCGAAGTTCTTTACCTTCAAGGCAATCTCAGGAGAGAACACGACCGATACGAATACTTTACAAGCTAATCGACAACTCCGCGGAGCACAGCGCATCAGTGAGCTTAAGAGTGACTTCTTCCTGGTGGAGGGGAAAGATGAGCAAAGTAGGAAAATTCAAAACCTAAAATCACTAAATAATATACCTGTCAAGTTGATGAACACCCTTTTCTTAACACGATACAATTAACCATCTATTATAAAAACAAACCAAACCACTCTGACCACGAAATTCTTGCAGAACTCGCGTATCAGCAAGTCACCAAAATATACAGAGTGAAGTGACCGTGAAACGGAGTAGAAGAGTACACTGGTGTCTACACTGTTCTCTACCTCCTGATCTTCGCATTAGCTGGACACCGTGTTCGGCCCGAGAATACATTCTTTACCCCAGACGCTGCTACCACTGTCAAAAGTTTGGTCACGGAAGTGACGCCTGCCGTTTGAGGAACAGAAAAAGTAGATGATTCCGCAGCGGAGAGGACGCACATGGAGATACTCTCAGTTCAAACCTAAGAACGCCTTTCTTTTCCCAAGGGCAAGAGGCAAGTAACCAGTAAATTTATCCGCCCGCTTGCTAGCTTTCTAGCAGTGACAGCGAGGATACCCATAACCAGGGTTCCCCTTAACCTACAATGCGATGCAACTTCCCATCCTCGAGCTCGGAGACGTCCACGACGACAGTCACCTGCACTATCAGATAACTCGGAAATCCTATCAAAGATGACTCTTGTCACTCCCACCTCGCCCCGTCACTCACTTGCTGATCATCGCACGATGGGAGTCCCAGATCTTGATTTGGACGACAATCTACCATCGTTGGAGAAAGCACCGCATCAAGAGATGCTACCACTCCAACGCGCCCCTGTCGCGATCTGTCGCCATAAACTAAACCCACATTGCTTCAAGCCCAACCTAGATTTCTCTTAGTAGCCATGCAGGCTAGCCAGGTTTGGTAATCCCCAACTCAAATGCCCGTCTGCTGCCCCCATTTGAGCACCATATGCATCCTTCTCTTCCTCGCTCAGTCACCTCAAACTGTAATCCTAAGGGAAATGCGCTGAATACACTGTCGAGTGATGGATCCCATTCCATCAGCATCCCAAATCGAAGACGCTAGTTTGTTGCAGACCAGCGCAACGGGCACTGGCTCGGACCTGTACGATGAACCGACCGGTGATGACATTGCGTTGACTCATGACCATAAAAGAAGCTCTAGTAAAACTCACCGACCTCGGCCGACAGGCTGTGAGTGACATTGTGTGCAGGAACGATTTTGAATATGACCACCTCAACTCGTGCTTAGATCTTAAATTGTTCTGACTTGATGTCCCCATGTTCGATACACTCGTCCTTCATTGGAACATAGAGGATATATTTCATAGTTACAATGCCAACTAAGAAATTAACTACTGAAATTAACCCAAACCTATAATCCGATGGTGGATTGTCTCCAAGAAACTCTCCTGGGGCTGTACAAACCATCTTCTCCCAATGGGTATAAAGGCCACTTTGTCTCACCCACTGCCGATGCTAGACCGGGCACAGTCCTAGCTACAGTTACAAATCAAGTAGTCACATGTACTCCAATCCCTCTACAAACAACTCTACAAGCTCAGGCCCTTAGAGTGGGTCTTTAACGCCCCGTTACTATTTGTAACCTATATTTCTCTTGCACTTTGTGAGAGCCATAGGTGTAGCATTGCGCTTCTGCTTTTTATTCGAATGAATCATGATGAGGAAACATTACAGAGACGTATTTACAAGAGTATCTTGATAATATTCGTCGAAAGTAGTTTACGACAGATTCGTCTTTCCCATTTTTTCGGAAATTCGGAATTTGCCAAATTCTTTGACTTTTTCAGAGTTTTTACGTTTGACCAAGAATGGCTTCGTGACGCCGCTTGGTTCAAAAATGGCGGCAGGGCCCGCTCGGTCGAGAGTTACTGGTTAATCCCCCTCCCCCCTTAACTATATAAGGGAGGCCTACCTTACCCCATCATTCTTTCGTGCGCAGCTGCTTGACTGAGGCACACGGGCCTCTGAGTGATTTACAGCACTCTCCATCTCACTAGACCCAAAGGGTCTCCGTACCTATTTGATAGTTAAAATTCAGTACACGACGGCCCATCTGGACAGTGTATTTAGTGACCCACTGCCTCTGCAGAGCCACAGATGGGGTTGGCAATTGCGCAGACGCACGACTGAATTTGCTGTCTCAGTGAGCCCTGCCTCGTGCTAGAATAACTTTGTCAACAGACATTCAATTGTCAAACAAACACAAATTTGTCAACGGATGTACATTTGTCAACAGACATGAATTGGTCGACAGACATGAAATTGTCGACGGACATGAAATTATTGACAGACATCTATTCGTCTACAAACGTACACTTGTCAACAGACACACATTTATCAACAGACCTGAATTTGTCTTTGTGCATAAAATGGTCGACAGACAAAAGGTCAACAGACATCAATTTGTCGACAGACATCAATTTGTCGACAGACATCGATTTGTCGACAGACATCGATTTGTCGACAGACATCAATTTGTCGAGACATCAAATTGTTGACACATCAATTTGTTGACAGACATCAATTTGTTGACAAACATCTTGTCAACAGACATCAATTTGTCAACAAACATAGATTTATTGACAGACATAAATTTGTTGGCAGACATAAATTTGTCAACAGACAAAAATTTGTCGACAATTATAAATTTGTTACCAGACAAAGCTTTGTCCACAGACATAGCTTTGTTGACAGACATAAAATTGGTTGAAAGACAAATTTGTTGACAGACATGAATTTGTCAACACCTAAATTTGTCGACAGACATAGATTTGTCGACAGACATAGATTTGTTGACAGACATAGATTTGTCAACAGAAATAAATTTGTCAACAGACATAAATTTGTTAACGCATAAATTTGTTGACGGATACATTTTGTCGGCAGACATAAATTTGGCCACAGACATAAATTTGTCGACAGACACATATTTGTCAAGACATAAATTGATTGCCAGACTTAAATTTGTCAACAGACATAGATTTGTCAACAGACATAGATTTATCAACAGACATAATTTTGTTGAGACACAAATTTGTCGACAGAAAAATTTGTCAACGAACAGAAATTTGTTGTCAGACAGAAATTTATAGTCTGACACAAATTTGTCAACAGACAGAAATTTGTCGACTGACAGAAATTTGTCTACGGACAGAAATTTGTCGACAGACAGAAATTTGTCGACAGACAGAAATTTGTCGACAGACAGAAATTTGTTGTGACAGAAATTTGTCTACAGACATATTTGTCTACAGACACATTTGTCTTCAGACACAAATTTGTCTACAGACACAAATTTTGTCGACACATAAATTTGTTGGAAGACATAAATTTGTCGACAGAGACAGATTTGTTGACAGACATTATTTATTCACAGAAGGCATTTGAAGTCGAAATATGATAATTACATCCGACTTATATTTCTCTCTCCCTGGATTTAGGAAAGATGCCGAAAATGCTCTCCGCATCGGGCGAGCGTTCACGAGCTACAGAACTGCTCCTGCTACCCAAAAACCCATTGGTTTCCCGGTCCACCTGCTCCCGATGTGCCTATCCTCTACCAAAAGATGACCTACATTCCACTTGCCTTAAACACTTCAGCTGCTTTGCAGGACACGTTTATAGGCCAGCGGGTTGCGACATCTGCTTATCGGCCATGAAAGCGACCCCAGGCTGTGCGGCCTTCGATGCTTTTCTGAACAGATATTTGGCCATGAGACGGAGATACACAGGTAACGTGACATCGGACACCAGGTAATTTTTGCACCATATCTCCCGCCACCTTACAATTCCGGACACGCAACGCAACCCGCCTCGCTACTCGGAGAATTGAAAGAAAAACAAAGGAAAGGAGGATAGTAAAGCAGAAGGCGGCACAGGTCGTCTTTCCTCCCAAACGTACAGGGGTTCAAGCAGGAATAGCCCTACTCACACGAACCGCTCCCCCTCACGGTCCCCTAGCCTCGACGTGCCGGCTCCACCCTCGGGTTCCGGTTTACAAATGCTCGACAGAGGGCGCGCCAACCTCGGCATTCTCGGAACGCACTTCCTCTTACAGGAATACGGTGCATTGGATATACTACCACCCAACCAGGAGGGGCTTAACTCGCAGCGGGAGTACACCACTGGGGATCCGGGCCTGCTCTCCGTGTCCATGCGGACCGCATGGGACGAGGGAGCCGCAACATCACTCACGACATTGCTCCTCCAATCTCTTCCCCCCGCATTTTGGAGTCATCTATCACCGGGGAAAACATAACCGAGACTGCTCAGGCATTCGCTCAGGCCCGCACACGGGCATGTTGCCCGCGGCCCCGCTCAGCCCCCGACATGGACCACTCGTCACCCATCCAGCCCTGCCCTCTACCGAAGATGCCCCGGCGCCCGCATCCCCTAGCTCGGCCATGACCACGAAGCTCGACAAGGTGCTTTTGGCGCACTGCTCTCTCAAAGACCGATTCAAGGCTCGTCTCTAGCCCCTTTCCAGTATTATGGAGGCCAGGTTCTACGATCAGGAAGGACGGGATCACGGATGGGAAGACAACGAGGAGTACGAGGAAGAACCTTATCAGTCAGGGCTAGGTAGAGGAAGACGGTGGGGCACACTTTGACTCCCATGGGGGGAGCGGAATGGCACATCTCGGGGAAGAACACCTCCCCTTTCGCCATATTCCCCATCCTCCCGCCACTCGCCAACTCGCTCGCCTCGTCCCGACTCACCGCGCACACCCTTACCGGAGTTATAAAGGTATACCCTCACAACCGCCCCGCTTCCGGACGGTACCCAGGAGAGCTCCCCGATGACGAAGCCCCGCCCCTCCCACTTCCCCGGAGAAGAGGTGGTATGTATCTCCCCTCAGCGCAACGTACACAAAGGGTTTGGTGAGCTGCGACTATGAGGTCTACACCACAGAGCCGCCTAACAATTTTATCTAGGTTCATGTGAGAGGCCCTAACTTCATTTTCTCCCCGGTCGACCGCGGTTCAGCTACTCGTCCGGAGGTCCACTCCTTTTCTGTCGTCAACGGGATCGAGTAACTCTCTCTCCAACTTCTCAAGAGTGTCTTTGCGGTCGAGCAACCCTTCCAATGGGGAGTGACCATCAGAGAGGACAGTTTGTTCGTTCTGGAACGTATCCAAAATGCACTACCCAAACTCCTCGCGCGAATCAATACCCCTCTGCCCACCGGTTCGGCACCGAAAGACCTCGACGCTTGGTCGAAAACGCTCTTGGCGCTCACGACACACTGCCCCGTCCGTATTCAGGATCGCTTTCCCGGTCCATCATATTGCCGCAGAAGCACGAACCAAGGATTTCTAACTCCGCACTCAGGTTGCTCAAAACCTGCGCGGCTACATCCTCAGCGCATCACTGACGGGGATTCTTGAGCGCATCCGGACTCCCGTCCTAACCGATGACACACAAGTTACCCCACAGTCACTGCATTGTCTGTCGGAGCTAACCACAGGCTTCGTTCACAAACTTGTCCGGATCCCTGTTCGATGCAACGCAGTGGAGATAGCAGATTCGGCTTCAGACGCTGGACAAGCTGGCTCCGGAATCCGTCCGGACAGCCCTCCTAGCAGGGTCGGTATTTGAACCTCAACTATTCACCAACGAGGCAATCTTACAGGCTACCCAGGCGCTGGAAACCTTCCGTAGCAGGACAGAGGTCCTCTCCTTTATGTGCCCCTCTACTTCAGGTTTCGTTTCCCATGCACAATCGGTGACACGGACCCCCGCAACAGCGGAAAGATAACGCACAGCATTTCCCTCCATGGCTGAGGAGGGATGGCAAGAAGCTCCTTTTGTGGCCGACCCGCACCGCCCAGGGCGCGCCCTACGTTCCAGCACGATAGCGGCAACCCCAGGGGAGGCGGGTGGGCTCTGGTGCCTCTCACACAAGCTCAAGGCCCCACTCCCCTCTGGCCCTGGGGGCCCGGGGACGCACCCAGTAAGTTCCAATGAGGGGAGGTTGCGGAGGAGGTTGAGGACCCTCGTCCCAGAAACGACCCTCCCCTTCCCTTTCGCAGCCCACAGGTAACCACAAACAGCGGGAACCCTTCCGCAAATTCTGACGTTATGCCGGCGACCCTCAGGAACCGCCTCGCGCACTGGATCAAGGCCACATCTTTGGTCAAACGCATTCTTTCCACTGACCTCTCCTGAAAATGGACGCCACGACCCCCTCAACGCGATTACAGTCTCTGGAACCCCTCGTATCGGATTTTCTGCGCAAAGGCATAGTCAACGCTTTGCCAAGACAACCGGCTTTCGTATCTCGCATCTTTGCGGTCCCCAAGGCCTCGGGAGGAGATTGCCTGGTGATCGATCTCTCCAAACTCAACAAATATATCCCGGTGTCCACATTCCGCATGTCCCACCCGCAGTGCATACGGCCAGTGCTGAAGCACCCCCCTTTGGTTAACCAAGCTGGACATCAAATACGCCTTCCCGCACATCCCAATTCATCCCAGGTTCCAAAAGTTCCTGGCTTCCAAACCACGAGGCCAACTGTATTTTTTTACCCTCCCATTCGGTCTCAAACCTGGGACCAAAAATCTTTACAACGGTCGCGAAGCTGCCCCTTCGCTTATTCCACCAGCAAGGGATAGATGCGGTCTTCTGCATCGACGACTGGCTACTCTGGGCACCGACAGCACGTCACTGCCAGCGCAATGCCCAGACTGCCTGCGACCTTCTCCTCAAGCTAGGATCCCGCGTCCACCTGGGGAAATATATCCTGGAACCCACCCAGCAGATTGACTTCTTGGGGGTCACACTCAACGGAGAGGCCGGGTCCATCGCTCCAATCATACGACACATTGACCGCTGCAGGGACATAGCCACGGAGATACTTTCCCGCAGAACCCTCTTCCTCACACTTCACCTACGCCATGCTCGCCACTTCTTCCACGAGGTGGTGCTCGCAGCACGCTTCCTGCACCTTTCCCGCAAGCCCTGCCGTCTCAACAATCTCTACCGCCGTGCAGCTCAGTACTCTCGCAGCGAGACCTTCCTTTAATCCCCCTTCTCGTTTGTAATGTCTCCACTAGAGCATCTTCAGTGGACGGATGCAGCAGACAAGGCGTGGGGTGCCGTATGCTGCAGCGATCAGCAGTCATATGGCCGCTGGTGTCCCTTGGAACGCAATTTCCATATTACGGCGAAGGAATCACTTACCATCATACACGCGCTGGGTGCACGAGCTCATTGGAATTGCACCACAGTCCGCGTGTTGTCAGACAACGAGGCGGCAGCCAACTTGGGCTCCAGCAAGGCCTCGGCGTTGCAGAAGATCGGAGCTCAGCTCCTGCAGATCCTCCAGCGCCGCCACCTCTCTCTCCTCGCGACCTACCTTCCCGGCTCGCAGAACGTTTGGGCCGATCAGTTCTCACGTCTCCTACCGGTGGAAACGGAGTGGTCGCTGACGCCTCGATGCTTCTCTCGCCTCTACCCTGCGCGGGACCATGCAAATCCACCGTTTTGCACATCCGGGGAACCACAAGCTCCCACTATTTGCAGTTCTGTCTCCTCACCCGCGAGCGGCTTTAGTGGATTCTCTCCAATGCGACTGGAATCAGTGGAGGGAAATATACCTGTTTCTTCCATACAACCTGATCCCCCAAGTGCTCCACAAGCTCAAGACGTACCGCTACAGCAGCGTCCTCGTGGTCCCCGACCACCCCAATGCACTGTGGTGACCCACTTTCGTCGCGTCCTTCAGCGAAATCTCGCACGCCCTGACGTGTCCCAACGCATTGAAGGCTGGGAGGTGTTTCTAACATCACGACCCTTCTCGCGTTATCTCGCATTAAATTTAAAAAAACGGTGCTCACGTTCAAATTCAATAGATCGCTGGCAGAAACCCTGGTTAGCACGCGCAGGCAGTCCACACAACGTTAATACCAAAGCGTCTGGACTCGTTTCCAAGCGTGGCTACGCGCCACGGAGGCGCAGTCCATCAACCAGGGCACCTCTTGAAGTCCTTGCACTACGCCGGCAAGCAGAAGTGGCTTAATTCTCGTACAGTTTTGGTTTACAGAAATGCGCTCCAGTTGCCTCTCTTCCATGGCTTTGGCTTCACGACCCACGCGGCGATCTTTACAGAACTGGCTAGGGCCCAGTTTCACGAGAATCCATCACAGCGACGTTTCGTGCCGCAGTGGACGCTCGAGCCGGTTCTCGACATGCTCGCCTCTCCTCGCTTCAATAAACAGACGACGTTGATATTGACACTCTTTCAGGAGACTCTGTTTCTCGTCGCGCTAGCAGCAGGAAACAGGGTTTCTGAGATTGCAGCCATGTCACGCACGGGACTACATATCTAAATGAACCCTCCGTGCGCGCATATACTGACCGCGGACAAGTTCCTGTACAAAAACCAGACCCTCACCCACACGCCACCGCTCATCTCTATTGCCTCACTGCTGCCGGATGGCCGGGCACACGGCCTGTGCCCTATGACCGCACTCAAAGCCTACATAGCACGATGTCCATCGAACACTGAGTTTTTGTTCATCCATCCTTCAAGGCGTCATCTGCTCGCCTCACTGCTCGCTTATCAATGAGGCCACACCGCATGCCTTCACTAAAGCTCACGATGTTCGCAAGTATGCCTGGTCTCTCGCTTGGACGTGTGAAGTCCCGCTTCAAGACATATCAAAGGCATTTTGATAGTCGCCCCACGTATTCGTGCACAAATACCTCTTACAGTGGAGAAGCCTAACCATCCTTGCGTCTCTTTAGGAACCAGGTAACTCGGGGACAGTCGAGAAACTTGAAAGTTTCGAAATTCCCAAGTAAGGTGAAAAGGCACAGATACAGATACTGACACTAGGCCGCATCCCCCACGGAGGGGGTGGCCGACGGCAAGGCGCACCTCACACCCTCATACGCTCACACTCGCACAACTTGGCCCTTGTGTGCTAAAGGGTTCGGCCGGTACCCCCGCAACATACACTCTGGGTCACGAGTGCAGTTCGATGATCCGTTGTCAGCAGCGAGGCCCGACAGTTTTCTGTGGTATACCCCCGCTGCGTCATAATGACCGGGCCCCCCCACCCACGATCATCCTGACAGCGGATGCCAAGGGCGGGAAAGCACATCAGAGCAGCTTCAAAATCAACCAGTCACAATCATTCTCCACTCACGCCCGTTCATGGCACGCTCTCTCGCCACCTCCACATTCATGTCTCTCTTTCCTAACGCCTGCTTCACACCATCCATCCACCCAAACTTCGGTCTACCTCTAGGCCTACGTCCACTTGCCTCTGACTTCACTTTTTTCATCAATCTCCCTTCACCACCCTCACCATGTGCCCGAACCATCTCAGAACACGCGAATCAGCTCTGTCCTCTAACTTCTTCACCATCCCCGCTCTGATGCGAACCTCGTCGTTAGTGGACCTGTCTCCCAGCGACACTCCAGCCATGCTCCTCAAACAATTCATCTCTAAAATATTCAACCTTCTTCTCTCTTCTGCTCTCACCCCCCAAGTCTCAGCTCCGTACAGCACAGTTGGCACAACGACACCGTCATACAGCTTCCATGCCCAACGTCCTGCAGCTCATTACGCTCTTCAGTGCACCCAACACGTTACACCCTCCTTCACTCGCGTCTTCGCCTCAGTTTCCACTAATTCAGTCTTCTCCACATGGGAGCCCAGATACTTGAAACTCTGAACTCCTTCCTACAACTCTCCATTTAGGAGGACACTAATTCTGCTCGCATCGACAGTCCTCGAGCATCTCATTACTTTTACCCACGTTCACTCTAAGCTTCCTCCTCTCACACACTCTACCAAACTCAGACTCTAGCCTACATAGCATCTCCTCTGATTCCGCAACCGGGGCCGTATCATCCGCAAATAGCAACTGGCTCAACTGCCAACTCCGCCCATTCGCTTCCAACATTTTCAAGCCACGATCCAACACACTCGCGTTCACCTCCCTGACCACTCCATCCATATAGAGGTTGAACAGCCAGGGAGACATCACGCAGCCTTGTAGTCCCACTTTCACTGAGAACCAATCACTCACCTCGCTTCCCACTCAGACACATGCTCGGCTGTCAACATAGAAACTCTGCACCGCTTGCAACAGATGTCCGAATAATCCATACAGATGCAACATCCTCCACAGCGCTTCCCTGTCAATCCTGTCATATGCCTTCTCCAGATCCATGAAGGCCCAGAACACATCCTTTCTTTTGACAAGGTTTCTCACAGACCTGTCTCACTGCCAAAATCTGATCGGCGTACCCTCTACCACTCCTAAAACCTCGCTGTTCCTCTCCAATTGCGCAGTCCGTACAGTCTCTAATCCTTTTGAACAGCACTCTCCCGTACAACTTACCAACCACACACAACACACTGATACCTCTCAAGTTGCAGCATACATTTCTATCTCCTTGCCCTTATATAACTGAACAATGCAGGCACTTCGCCACTCAATCGGGACCACACCTGCCACAAAACACAAGTTCAATAACCTCACCAACCATTCGACAATCGTTACTCCACCCTTGTTCAGGCACTCTGTCGCAACGCCATCCAAACCAGGGGCTTTCCCCGCTTTCATCACGTCCACCGCCTCCTGCACCTTTTCCCTGGTAATGTCCGCCACAAGTCTCTCTCCCAGAACTGGCATTCGAGCGCCGCCACCCACAGCAACAATGTCAGCCTCTCTGTCATCCTCGACATTCAACAACTCATCAGAATACTCGGCCCACCTCTTTCGTACATCACCATCCAACAACAACTGGCCGTTTTCATCTTGAACCACTTCCTCCTTTCCTGTCTCTCCCTTCCTCACCCTCTTTACCTCTTTCCAGAACATTTTTTTGTTCTCCTTAAAATTCTGGCTTAACCGTCTGCCTCACCAGACATCAGCGTCTTTTTTGGCTCTCCTTACCACCCACTTCACTTCGCTTCTCCTCTCTTTGTAGCTTTCATAAGCTACTTCCGACTTCGCCTGCAACCACTCCTCAAACGCTCCTCTTTTCCGTGCCACCGCCAGTTTAACCTCCCCGTTCCACCACTCGCAACCTTTCCTTCTGCACCTGCCCACACGGCGCGCACCACACACTTTCTTCGCACATCTCAGCAACGCATCTCTTAACGTCTCCCATTCTTCCTCCACATCTCTCAGGTCCTGTCCTCTCACGTTGTCATATTCTTCTCTCAACGCCTGTTGGAACTCCTCAGCTCTGCTTCTCACATTCAGTTCACTCACTCTCACTACCTTTCAGATAACTCTATGCAGATTGAGAATTGGACATAGTATATTAACGCACAGACACCTAATTGAGGCGGCGTCACCTCCCATACTGCATGGACTGTTTAATCCCTCTTACAATATAACTTTTGCTCCCTCGATTCTCTCGATAAAAAGCTATTTCTCTCTAATGAGTAAAGCCATATGCTTTGCATTGCGTTTCTGCTTTTATTCGAATGAATCCTGAAGAGAAAACATTACAGAGACGTTTTTACTAGAGAATCTTGATAACATCCGTTGAACGTAGTTTTCGACCGATTTAGACCTTTGAGTCTTATGAACTTTCTCGGGAATCTCGAAACTTTAAAGTTCCTCGACTGTTCTCGAGTTTTTAGGGAAAAAAAACTTTGTCAGCTTGGCATCGCGTGGCGTCTTGCGCCTATTGGTCTAAATGTCTTCCAGGTATCGGGAAGCGCGCTCGGCCGTCTGCCGGCTGAAACCCCCAACCCCCTTCCTTCCTATATAAGCGTGAGCTAGCCTGCCCCATTATTCATGAGGTCTAGCGAAGTTGCTTCCCGCAAGGAGACGTTGGTGCGTAGTTCAGAAAACAGGGAGGAGGAGGAAACCCCCATATGACTCTTACGCGTTACAGAGAAATAGCTTTTTATCGAAAGAATCGAGATAACAAAAGTTATATTCTCTTCCACCCTTAAAAGCAATATGGTTTGCATAAAAAATACCATCATGTAGCGCAAGCGGGCCGATGCCAGAAGAGCACAGAAGGTTGATGGATCGGCTGCATCTTACAGCGATGTTCCCAAAGAAGCACTTGCCGTGGAAGGGAAGGATAACAAATTTGTATAAATGGTGATAATTATTTTACATATTGGCAAATAAGAATTGTTCGACAACAGCAAAAAGCTAGGTCCTATTGGCCAATTAATATGCGGGCCCTGAACATGAGGGTCCAAATAATATTCAAGTATGGGTACATACAAATATGGCGTTGTGGCAACGGCAGTGAACCTACTCGCTCGACGCGGCTAAAAACATTGTGCGGGTTGTGAGCATGAGCAACCAAAGAGTAGTTACATAATCAATACATATTGCCCTCCAGAGAGGGTGGGTGAACCGTCCGGTAGGCAATAAATTCTAAATGTACCGGTGCTAACAATGTGTACAATAGCTAGTTCCCATGGTAAAAGAATTGTACTGCAAGTAGGATAAAATAAATACATATTTCGTTATCCGTAATCTGAAGGTTTTGCGTGGAGTGTCGCCGCACGCGTTAGTAAGCTAATGAAGTACGTACTCTATGCTACGTAGAGAAGGTGTTGGCCGCAGTCGGATGCGGTGTCCGAAAAGTATGAGGCGAGAAGGACTGTCTATCTGGTTTCCAAGGAGACGCAAGGCTGGTTAGGCTTCTCTACTGTGAAGAGTTATTTGTGTACGAATACGTGTGGCGACCTCTAAAACGCCTTGGATGTGATGTCTTGAAACGAAACTCCACGCGTACAAGCGAGAGACGAGGCATACTTGCGAACATCGTGAGCTTTAGCGAAGGCATGCGGTGTGGCCCCATTGATAAGCGATCAGATGTAATGCCCCACCGATGACGCCTTGAGCGGCTTGCCTGAAGTAGGATGGATGAACAAAAACTCAGTGTTCGATGGACATCGTGCTATGTAGGCTTTGAGCTCGGTCATAGGGCACGAGCCGAATGCCCGGCCATCCGTCAGCAGTGAGGCGATAGATATGAGCGGTGGTGTGTTGGCGAGGGTCTGGTTTTTGTACAGGAACTTGTCCGCGGTCAGTGTGAGCGCGCATGGAGGGTTCGTGGAGAAATGTAGTCCCTTGTGTGACATGGCTACAATTTTAAAGACCATGTCTTCTGAATGAGTGACAAAACTGACGTCGTCTGAGTATTGAAGCGACGAGAGGCAAGCATGGCGAGCACCGGCTCGAGCTTCCACTGCGGCACGAAACGTCGTTGTGACGGATTCTCGTGAAACTGGGCGCGAGCCAGTTCATGAAAGATCGCCTCATGGGTCGCGACGCCAAAGCCATGTTAGAGGGGCAAGTGTAGCGCATTCCTGTAGACCAGAACCGTACGAGGATTGAGCGCTTCTGCTTGCCGGCGTAGTGCAGGAACGTCAAGAGGGTGAAATGGTTGATGGGCTGCGCCTGCGTGGCGCGTTGCCACGGTTGGAAACAAGTCCAGACGCTTTGGTACTGGCGTTGTGTGGACTGCTTGTGCGTGTTAACCAGGGTATCCGCCAGCGAGCTATTGAATTTGATCGTGAGCATCGTTTTTAAAATTGAATGCGAGATAACGCGAGAAGTTTCAGGATGTTAGAGGGGCCTCCTTGCCTTCGATGCGCTGGGAAACGTCGACTGCGAGCGAGAGTTCGTGGAAGACGCGATGCCGTGGGCCATCACAGTGCGTTGGGGTGTTCGGGGACCACAAGGACGCTGCTGTAGCGGTACGTCTCGAGTTTGTGGGGACGCTGCTGGAGCGGTACGTCTCGAGTTTCTAGAGCACTAGTGGAATCAGGTTGTATTGCGGGAAGAGGTGTATTTCCTTCCACTGATTCCAGTTGCATTGGAGAGAATCCACTAAAGCCGCTCGCGGGTGAGGAAACTGAGCTGCAAATAGTGGGAGCTTGTGGTTCCCGGATGCGCAAAAAGGTCGATTTGCATGGTCCCCCGCAGGGCAGAGTGGCGGGAGAAGCCCTGTGGCGTCAGCGCTCATTCCGTTTCTACCGGTAGGAGACGTGAGAGCTGATCGGGCCAAACGTTCTGCGAACCGGGAAGGTAGGTTGCAAGGAGGGAGAGGTGGTGGCGCTGGAGGATCTGTAGGAGCTGTGCTCCGAACTTCTACAGCGCCAGGGCCTTTCTGGAGTACAAGTGGTTCATCATGGCCACTGCCGCTCTGTTGTCAGACATCACGCAGACTGTGGTGTGGTGCCGATGAGTTCGTGCGCCCAGCGCGTGTATGGTGGTCAGCGATTCCTTGGGTTTGCGTTCCCTGGGAGACAAGCGGCCGTAAGACTGTTGGTCGCTGCCGCTTACGGCACCCCACGCTTTGTCCGCTGCGGCCGTCCATAGGAGGAGCTCCGGGGGAGGCATTACGGTGGTATGAAGAAAGGTCTCGTCGCGCCAGTGCAGAGCTGCCTGACGGTAGGGATTGTTGAGACGGCAGGGCTTGCGGGAGAGGTGGAGAGAGCATGCTGCGAGCACCACCTCGTTGGAGAAGTGACGAACTTGGCGTAAGTAAGGTGTGAGGAAATTTATTATGCCGAAGAAGCTCTGATGCTGTCGGAGCGAGACGGTTCCACGGGAAAGTATCTCCGTGGCCATGCTTCTGCAGCGGTCGATGTGTTGTAAGGCGGAGGCGATGGACCCGGCCGCGCTATTGAATGTCACCCCCAAGAAGTCGATCTGCTGGGTGGGCTCTTGAACAGATTTCTCCATGTGGACGCGGAAGCCTAGTTTGAAGAGAAGGTCGCGGGCCGTCTGGGTGTTGCGCCGGCAGTGAATAGCTGTGGGTGCCCAGAGTAGCCCGTCGTCGACGTAGAAGGCCGCATCTATCCCTTGCTGGTGGAGTAAATGCAGGGGCAGCTTCGCGACCGCTGTCAAGATTTTTGGTCCCATGTTGAGATCGAATGGGAGGGCCAAAAATTAAAACAGTATGCCTCGTAGTTTGAAGGCCAGGAACTTTTGTAACCTGGGATGAATCGATAATGTGGGGGAAGGCGTCCTTGATATTCAACTTGGTGAACCAGAGAGGTGGGTTCAGCACTGCCCGTATGCGCTGCGGGTGAGACATGCGGAACTTAAATACAGGGATGTATCTGTTGAGGTCGGAGAGGTCGATCACCAAGTGATCTGCCGAGGCCTTGGGGACCGTAAAGATGCGAGATACAAAAGCCGGCTGTCTGGGAACTGCTTTGACTATGCTTTTGCGCAGAAATTCCAATAAGAGGGGGCTAAAACATCCTCCCGTTGTCGGTGGGAGGCCGTGTAATCGAGTGGGGGGGGGTCGTGGCGTCCATTTCCAGGAAGAGCCTGTGGCGATAATGCGTTTGACCAAGGGCGTGAACTTGGTCCAGTGCGCGAGGCCGTTCCTGAGGGTTGCTGGCAGAACGTCAGAGTTTGCGGAAAGGGGGGCGGTCCCGCAGTTTGTGGTTAACTGTGGCCTGTGAGCGGGAGGGGCAGGGTCGTTTGTGTGCTGAGGTTCCCCGACCCCTTCGGTGACTACCCCTCCTTATTAGGTACTGGGTGCGTTCCCGGGCCCCCAGGGCAGGCGAAGGGCAACCTGGAGCTTGTCTGAGGCGCACCAGAGCCCGCCTGCCTCCCTTGGGGTTGCCTAACGTTCTGCTTGAAAGTAGGGCGCGCCCTTGGCGGTGCGGGTCGGCCACGAAAGGAGCTTCGTGCCATCCCGCTTCTGTTATAGAGGAGATGCTGTGTGACGGCTTCCCGGTGTTGCGAGGGTCTCCGTGGAGCAGGGGCAACGAAGCATGATGTGGAGGGGCCCATGAAGGAGAGGACCTTTGTCTTGCTACGGAAAGTGTCCAGCGCTTGGCTAGCCTGTAAAATCGCCCCGCCGGTGAATAGTTGAGGTTCAAATACCGACCCTGCTAGAAGGGCGGTCTGGACGTATTCCGGAGCGAGCCTGTCCAGTGTCTGAAGCCAAATCTGGTATCTTCACTGAGCAGCGTCGAAGAGGGACCCCGACAATAGTTTGTGAGCGGAGCCCAGGGTGAGCTCTGCCAGACAACGCAGTGACTGAAGTGTAACTGGCGTGCCATCGGTAAGGACGCGAGTCCGGATGCGCTGAAGAATCCCCGTCAGTGATGCGCCGAGGATGTAGCCGCGCAGGTTTTGAGCCACCTTCGTGCGGAGTCGGAAGACCTTGGTACGAGCTTTTGTGGCAATGTGCTGTACCGGGAAAGCGACCTTATCCTTTGTGACGTCAAAGTGAGCCATCGGGGAGAGGATCTGAACATTCGCGAACTCCATCAGGGACTTGACTACGGGGCAATGTGCTGTGAACGCAAATTGCGTGTTTGACCAAGTGTCGAGGTCCTTCGGTGCCGACCCGTTGGGCAGGGTGGTATTGATTTGCTCGAGGAGTTTGGGTAGTGCATTTGGGATACATTCTAGGACCAACAGGCCGTCTTCTCTGACAGTCAACCCCCGATGGGAGGGATGCTTGACCGCAAAGATGCTCTTAAGAAGCTGCGCAGACCTGCTGGCGGCAGAAAAGGAGGACCTGCGGACGAGTAGCTGAACCGCGGTGCTGGTCAAGTCCACCGGGAGATAATGAAGTTAGGGCCTCTCTCATGAACCGTGATCAGATTGTTAGGGGGCTCTGTGGTGTAGACCTCATAGTCGCAGCTCACCAATCCCTCTGTGTACGTCGCGGTGAGGGTAGGTACATACCACCTTTCCTCCAGGGAAGGGGGAGAGGCGGGGGGCAGTGTTTTGTCATCGGGGAGCTCCGCCAGAGCGCGCCTGGGTACCTACCGTCCGGAAGCTAGGGGTTTGTGTTGGTACCGTAGAGGGCTGGTGCCGGGAACGCGGTCTGTGCGTGAGTGGAGTCATGTCTTGAGCGATGTTGCGGCTCCCTCGTCAGATGCGGTCCACATGGACACGGAGAGCAGGCTCGGGTTCTCCGGGGTGTTCTCCCGCTGGGAGTGAAACTTCTGGTTGGGTGGTGGCATGTCCAGCGTGCTGTCTTCGCGTATGAGGTAGTGCACGCCGAGATCGCCGAGGGTGATGCGTCCTTTGTCGCGCATCTATGACCAAGACACCGAGGATGAGGCAGGCGCGTCGGGGGTGGGGGACCGTGAGGGGGGCCGTTCGTGTAAGTAGGGCTATCTCTGCCCGAGCCCCTCAACGATTTGGGGGAGAGACGCCTTGGGTCGTCTGCTGCCGTGCTGTCCTTCTTTGCCTTCCGTTTGCTAGTCTCCGAGTAGCGAGGTGGATTGCGTTGCGTGCCTGGAAGCGTAAGGTGGCGGAAGTCAGGGTGCAATAAGGACCTTGTGACCGATGTGGCGCTGCCAGAGTATTTCCGTCTCATGGACCGATTTCTGTTCAGGAAAGCCTCGTGGGCCGCACTGCCTGGGGCCGCTTTCATAGCCGATAGGCAGATGGCGCACCCTGGTGGCCTATACACATGTCCCGCGAAGCAGCTGAAGTGTTTCAGGCAGGTGGTAAAGAGGTATTTTTTTTTGGGCAGAGGACAGGCACATCTGGAGCAGGTGGGCCGGGAAAGTGTTTCTGTCATGTTCTGAAATCAGGGAGAGAGAAGTATAAGTCAGAGGTAAAGACTTATACGAGAGTGTGGGTATAACACAATATTTTGCCAAAAGAGTTTTGATCCAACAACAATTTTTGTGATTATGTTGTCAAAACAAATCAATTTTCTTCTTCAAAAAATTATTCTTTTGACAACTGTATGGACAAATTGTTGTGTCAACAGATTTCTGTCTCGACAAATTTCTGTTACGACAATTTTTATCGAGAACTGTATAGACAAATTGTTGTGTCAGCGGATTTCTGTCTCAACTTTCTGTCTCGACAATTTTTGTCAAGAACTGTATTGACAAATTGTCATGGGATGCAGCTCACTGAGAGCAAATTCAGTGCGGCAGGGCAATAATTGCCGTCCCCATCTGTGGCTCCAGGGGCAGTAAGTCACTACTCCCCTGCCGTATAGCAGCAGTGGCCATTAATAAGTCTCACAGTCAACAACTGACGCAAATATTTGAATATTTTTTTAAAATACAATTTTAAAGTATGTATATACATACAGCCGTTTCCCTCTTTTTTTTAGGAGGGTGGCTAAGTTAGGCTGAAACAGAGGGGGGAGGCGCCCAATCTCCCCACCACAAGACCGCCGTCCGTGTCTTTGCCGAGGCTCGAACTCGCGGCACGCAGCACCAGAGGCTGGTCCTGCCATCGGATACGCTAACCACTCGGCCATAACGGTTTTTTCCCTCGGTGTTTTTTAGTAAAACAAACTTATTTTCTCCGAAAAAAACGCGATTTTTTTTTTCGGCACTCTCATCACTAGCGGCAACGGACACCGTCAAGCGCATTGTAAAAGTCTGAGTTCAGCGTTGGATGAGCTTTTACACTCTTATCTTTATGCAACCGTTTTCTCAGACTCAGGCTTTCCTTGCCATTCATGCAGTTTTACGGTGCCAGAAGGCCATTGACTCCAGTGCAATAGAAAACACTCTAGTCTTGCAATTGTAATGCGCGACATTTTCTCCACTGTGTGCAGATCTCGTGCTTCCTTTTATTTTTTTAACACGCTAAAGGACTTTAACTCTTAACGCTCCAATCCAATCTTTAATCTGATTTTGCTACCGCTGATTTGATTTGTGGGGGGAAGCATGAAATTTAATGCTATCCTTCTTCAGAGTTGCTGTTGTCCTGATGACCGGCTGGCAATGTCTCGTAGGCCAAAAGCAGCAGCCAATCACTCGAGTGGCAGTTCCAGTTGGCGTGTTGAAGGCGGGGCAGCATGAGGCTCTGCATCAAGCTGTGTCGACGGTGAGGCTAATGGCAGGAGAATGTGACTGTTGCATCCTTTGTTTGCTGAGAAAGCAGCCTCGGCGACCTGATGAGACCTTGTACTGTAGGTTTCTAACTGCTGGAGATTAGATTTTTAATCTTGCCAAGACAATAAAGTTGTTCATCGAACCTACTGCAGACAGTATTATTTTCAGAAAACAGTCGTAATTTTGCATAGAATACTGGCAACAATGCTAATGTTTGTTTTAATAGTTTTGAATATGTTGTTGAACGTTCCTGTGTCCGCACACTGTAATGCCACCACCTATTTTTAATGGCGCCCTAACTCTTCATGACAAATACTCAATTGTTGATCTCATTAATCATATTACCTATTGATAAAATGTGATTTTAATTGCCATCCAAAAATATTACAACGTCTTGGAAGCGTAGTCGACTATCCTACTATGTTCTCGCCATTGTACCATTTTCTGAGTAGGTGTTATTTCTTAGTCAATATACTTTTATTCCTACTAATAATGAAATAATCGAATGATCTCAATGTTCAATTTCTGTGAAACTGTTATGACCGGGGGAAGCAAGCGTGCTTTACAATAAACCTCGCTGCCTCATGCACGATCATTCATTTATTCGTGTGAAGAAGCGTGTCTTGTACGAGGGCTCTGGACATTGCTGTCTCTTGACTATGTAGTGACTTACCGCTGAGGATGTTATGCACAGTAGTTGAATAAGTGTTGTTAATGACGGGTTCACAAATTACTGGAATAAAGTTGGACCAATGAATGAAATTTCACAATACACATAATATGGTACCAAGTCTTCTCTGCGTGAGCTGTTCTATTGAACACATTTCCTACTTAAATATACTTAATATTTACTTATCACTATAGGCAGTACATAAATGCCTCGACATCCCACCAACCAATAGTCTTTGTTGGAGGACCTTCCCCAGAAGAGCATCGACTCCAGCGCCTTGAAAAAAAAACTCGTCACTCTAATTTTATTTGAAGAATATTCCTTATTTACCATTCTTCAACATGTCAAGGGGATAAACGGTACACGGAACTATTGATTAATAGAAAAACAAGTCTTGTCAAATGACATTTACTTTAGCATGACAGATACAGAAACAAACGCATGACCAAATCACCCCAAAGGCGTAGCCGACGGCAAGAAGCTCCTCACACTTACATCCACTCACACACCAACCAAAACATGCCACTTACGTGCTAAAGGGTTTGGTCAGGACCGTGCAACGCACTCTCCGGGTCAGGACTGAGGTCACTGGTTTACCCTTGCTGCTACTCCAACCATGGTTTTAACCATGTCCCACTTGCGGTCGCCCCTATAGGCGCAGCACCAACGGAGCTGATGGACATGGACACACTTTTTCTCGCCTTGGTTGCCCCAAGACCACCCCACACCCCAGCAAGGCCAGAGTGCAGAGCATGACAGGAGGCACAAATGCCACAGCACGCCAGACTGCAAAGACCGGCAAAACAATGGAGCGGAAAAAACTGGAAATTTGTGCTTCAGGCAACTGATCATACAGCAGTTCTGTTGGTCACAATATAAAACATACACATACATATATACACACATATACATATAGACTGAGAAAAAAAAAACTTACATACATGCTTACACACACATCCCTACAAATAAATTAAACTTCATCAGCCTAGTCAAAATCTACAAATTCCTCGTACATCAGATCAGCAAGGGCTTGCTTATAGCGAGT
>SDVV010003168.1:0-21745 GCA_016164225.1 Gammarus roeselii | reverse complement strand
ATATATATTTCTTTCTCTTTGCAGATGTATTCCATCAAGGACATGCTGAAGTCAAGGTAATTTTACATCTCTAATGTCAATATGCCAAAATCTTTGTTATTATCCAATATTGTTCCCGTATGATTTCCAGCAATTGATTTAGCCTATTATCATTTCTCAACAGATCATGGTAACAACTCGATCGTAGGTGAACCAGATCAATCCGGAACTTCAGGAATTATAAGGTACGTATAACGAAAAATATCGATTTATATTTTTTGGATACTGTAATTATTTTTCCATGTTATATATTATTATATATATATATATTCTAGTACATAATTTTTTTCCACGTGCAGACCGACACAGCTTCTTGCAGGGTATCAGGGCTATCCGCTGGCCAGCCATTGGCCAAACTATCAGGGCGATCATAGGTACGGTGACCCAAACTACCAGCATCATCCGCTGCCTGTACCTCACAGGTCGCAACCTCTACAACCGTTGCAGAGACCACCATGGTAGAGACAAGCATACGAGCAACATACTTGAGCTTATCATCCATCAGGATCCTTTTACCAAGTCGGGCATATACAAAGGTTAGTGTATATTTTAATAATTATTACATCTTCGCCATAGGTTGTCTGAAATGTTATAGGTTGTCTTCCTAGCTCATGTGATTAAATAAGCTCCAGCATGATTTCCTCTTGACTGAGGAAGCTAGCAATAAAGTCAGGACTTGGTACAATTCTAGACTTGTTCAGGATAATTCAATGTCTCCAAGCGATACACTCGAAAAATCCTATTTTAATAAAAGTCATATTCAAGATAACTTTAAATGTTGGTAGAGTCGTTGACAAAAAATTTACAGCCTCAATGAATGCAAGATCGTTAAACTGATAATGTATCGAACACCTCAGCGGTATCCCACCGATACAGACAAGCAAACAGGTTACAACATGTATCGTTTACTGATGTATAAACTTGCGTGTGCTGCAGCTCAGACATTAGTTCAGCTTATAAGCTCGTCGACGTCACACCTTCCTCGCAAAATGTCGGTAATTCTAACCAGTCATTTCTATTTTGAAGATATTTTCTGTCTCTTTGATAGTCTATTTTTGAATTGTTTTGTTAATCTATTTTACTTTATTCTTGTAGGATGAATCAAAATGATATGGTGATGGCAAATACGCCATTGTTGGAGGACGCAGGGAATGCCCCGTGCCCTAGCGCTATCCACGCAATATCCGTAAGCCCTACCGTAAGCGTCGCAATATCCGCGAACCCTAGCGCAAGCCCGCTCGCGATTCTGCCTCCCTACCGGAACAACGCGGAGTTCAGCCTACATGTGCGTTGGATGCGCCTCCTGTTGGTCAGTTTGTTACTCAGTCTACTGCTCCGGAACTACCCGAAGTTCAGGCTACTGATGATCCATTCATCACTCAGTTTACTGATGGTTAGGCGATGTCTCCTGTTGAACCGCCTAGTGATAATCCGTTCGTCGCTCAGTCTACTGCTCCGGAACTACCCGGAGTTCAGCCAACTGTTGCTTCCTTGATAGAGTCTCCTGTTGAACCATCTCTGATGATTCGCGTGAGCCTATATTTCACGCACCAACCTCTGAAGGTACTGTATATTGGACCACCATTTCGTAACATCGACATTCATCCCAATCACTGAACACGTCAACGTATCATCCATGATAACATCAGGATGCAGGGAATTAGTGATGCACATTGAACCAAAATTGGGAACATTCCCAAGACTCCAATGCACAGCGAGGGTTAAAATAGAGAAAACAATGGAGGATGCATCTATAAATGAGAAGGACAGGATATTAAACACAAAGGCGATCCAGCTGACAAAAAAGTGGATTTAGGTGAATTGATTAAGGATCTCGGGGTAGATGCACAAAATAAATTAGAAATACAGGAGCTAGTGGCCGGATCATTAATACAGTAACCGCTGTTGAGCTGAAATTCTACAAGACAGGGACTACAGGAACAAAACGAATGGGTAGTTATGTTCCTTGGCCCAAAAATTGTCCAGGCAAGTACCATATAGTCAATATCAAGACAAAAAATAATAATTGTGTCCTGACAAGCATGATTGCCGATTTTCATTTGCCTAAAAACTACAAAACTCTCTCAAAAACAGACGTGAATCAGAGTTAATTTACCACCCGTTCAGAAACGCATATTTCACCTTCCCAAATCTCCTCATGAACACACCTGTGGCTTTAGAATATTTACCAAACATAGAAAGAGATTATGATGTCAATATTAGACTTTATCAGCTCACTAAAGAGAAAGAAGGTTAGGGACTGGTTAGTGTATACAAAGGTAGTTTAGAGGCCAGTGAGGAGCGCACGATCCATCTCGTGCAAATCTTAGATGCTAATCATGTCGCACTCATAATATATTTCTCTACATTTATGCATACATTTAGAGGTACGAGGCTAGGAGAGAACTTCTTTTGTCCCTTCTGCATGCAAGGCATGCACAAAAACAAAAAATATGGTCACGTAAAATTATGTTCGTCCACTACAGGCTTGCAAAGCATCGGTTTGCCTGAAGAAGGCGAAATGTATCAATTCTCAGCCATGCATGCAACAATGAAACCTCCTGTTATATGTTATTATGACTGTGAATCTGTGCGCCCACCCAAGAGGGGAAACATGTTGTCAACGTACACAAGTTGTGCATGTACAGCTATACTCTTGTGGATAAAGACGGGGAAACTGTAGAGCACAAAGTAGTCGATTCGACTACGGTTCGCCTTGAGTAGATAGAATCACATATTGTTAGGAATATGTTGCTGGATTATACTGAATACATGTCAACCCTACCATTGTTCCCCATCCCCGTCCTCACCAAACAAGACGTGAAAAAATATTGCGTAAGCAAAACATGTGAATGCTGCTGAGACGATTGTGAGAAAAGGGTAAAAAAACGAGTACGTCATCATAACCATTACGTGGAGGGTGTCTTCGGCCCCAATAAATATGTTAACTACATTGGGGCTCTTTGTTATAATTGTAACATGAGAATAACGGAGAAACTCAGGTTCATGCCTTGTATTGCTCACAATGCATCGGCCTATGACATACGCTTCATACTGAGAGGATTGGACGGTTAAAAACTTTTCCAAAATAAATGTTTTGCCAAAACAATCAGATAGAATGTTCAGCATCTCTGTCTCATTGAACGATACCACGAGCAAGTACGGTGTCAAGTTCATCGACTCGTTCTCATTCTTCAACTCAAGTTTAGACAGTCTTGCCAAAAATCTTAAAGATAGTGGGCATGACATGACACTCCTTAAATCCCATCTCACAAGTCTCGGTTACAGTGACAAGGTTCTAGACCTCGCCACTCGAGAAGGACATTTCTGCTACGAAACCATCATATCGGATTCTGTGCTGGACCAAATTGACATCCCATCGCAACAAGCCTTCTACAGTAAACTTCGAGAAAAAGGAATATCGGACTCTGATTATGCTGAAGTGATCGAAATGTGGGAGGCAGCCAACTGTAAGACGTTGCGTGATTACATGATCATATACCTGCTCATCGACACGCTGCTGCTGGCCGAAGTCTTCCAAAAGTTTAGGGAGACCATGACACGCGACTATACCCTAGACCCCGTCCATTTTGTGAGCGTCCCTGGCTTTGCAATGCAAGCCGCTCTCTACGAAGGAAAGATGAAACTGGCGCTGGTCAAAGATATCGATCTCCTGAACTTGATTGTCACAAACACACGAGGCGCATTCGTGACGTTGACGAAAGGTCTTACCAAGATACACAATCCCCGATGCAAAGACTACCACCCTACATTACCCGTGTCTTCAGCAGCAATGTGGGACTTTAACAGTCTTTATGATGGATGCTTGAGCGAACCCCTCATCATTGGCGAAACCCTCGAGCTCACACCAGAAGAAATTCAAGCATTCGACTTGGTAAACACAGACTGTTCTGGCGAGTATACGTACATTGTCTGCGGGTGCCCAAGTGAGCGATGCAGCTGCAAGAAAAACAGATGAGCTGCGACTCCTGCTACATCACAAAGAGATTACCTTGGACGATATTTCGCCCTTCACAAGAAAAAAGCTTGTTGCTAGCCATCTACCTCAAACTGACTAACTCATGGCCCTGGAACTTCTTCAAGTACTCCTCAGGCAAGGACTGGAAGTCACCATGGTTCATCGAATTTTTCGCATCAAGCAGGAACCGGTTTTCAAAACCTTCATCAAGAAAATTATCCAGAATCGTCAAAAGTCTACGAACTCCTTTGAAACGTCTCTGTTCAAACTGCTCTCAAATAGTATATACGGTAAGCTATTGTTCAACCCGCTCAACAGAAATTTAGAGGCAAAGGTCGTGTGCACCCCCAACGAGTTCCGAAAACACGCTGTCAACCCGCTCCTAAAAAACGGTTAAGCCATCGGCCCCGAAACAGTCCTCATGATCCTCGAACAAAAAAATGTCCGAATGGTTCATCCACTCCAAGTTGGATACTTCGTGCTTGAAAAAGCAGAAGCAAAAGTCTACAGCTTCTTCTATGACACACTGAAGCCACGCTACGGTGACAACGTCTCGCTCATCTACTCGAACACTGACTCGTTGCTGATCCAGTTCAAAGGCGTGGCCGACATTGAAGCGGAAATGCTCTAAGCTCCCCTGGCTGAATACATGAACTTCTCCAACTATCCCATAAATCATCCCTTGTTCGATGAATCCAAGAAAGGACAGCTAGGACTACTGAAAAACGAAACAGCTGATGACTACCCGAGTGAAATCATCTGCTGACAACCAAAGTGTTACAGCATGTTGCTTGAGTCCGACGCAACAAAATCGGCTGCTAAAGGTGTCAATTACCAGACACAAGCCAAAATCAAACATGAACATTACAGGGACATTCATAACCCGGAAACATATACACACTTTGAGACAATACACAACGTTCGTGCGCAAGCATGCCATCTCCAAAATGTACGCAATATCAAAAACTGCCTCAGTAAATTTAAGAATAAGCGCTTCTATCTCGACGCATGCACAACTCTTGCCTATGGACACCCGGACATTCCCAAAAGTCCATTTAAAATAAACCTACCGTCACTAAAAAGAGGAAGCGATGTGCCTTGTCTAATGAAATCGATGAAGAAATGGATTTAACATGGAAGAGACGCAAGCCGGGTGAGACCGTCTAAATCGAATACACTCGCGATGAAAGCACCTCCACGTCTACAGGATTTATCCTCTAAATGTTCACAAAATGTACATAATCCTTGTATGCTCTTATGTATATAGAATATATAAATTAAATTATATAATGTTGTTTGATTGTCATGGTAATATGAGAATATATTGTTGTCTACAAGCGGTTTGTTGTCAGTATGACATAGGACCCAGTGCAGGATGCAGGAACCGGAGGACTTTTTTGTCTATGTCTCATCGCTAGGCGGTCGCCAATGGTATCAAACAATACGTCATCAAGTTTTACAAACAGCATTTATCCAGGTATACAGCTACTGGGAGAGTGGAGCGTATAACATTGTAAAATGAACGAATCGGGCATGAGAAAGCTTTGTTTATTCCTAGCAAGAATATCTCAGGCAATACATTGGAAGATTACATCTCCGAGCTAAAAATCAATATAAGAAAAAGTCAGTTCAGAAAACAAATCGGTAGAGATGAAGGAAAATTGTTTGAGTATGATAAGGCCAGGCGACGCATAAAATTCAATGCCTTTATTCTACAAAACATGTCGCAACACAAATATACTGATGCTATAGTGAATTGGAAATTGTCGGAGAAAAATCGGCTGATTTAATGGGTGGAGCGATATGTAAATATAATGTCGATGAAGGTGGCGTAAGCGAAAAAATGTCATTTATGAACGAAAATGTACGCTACATAAATGTTTACTCCGATATAATTTCACGCAGTTATATGGGCGACAAGCAAGTCATTATTCTTGATGTTATTCCTATTAATAATTCTTATTCATTTACACGCGCCCATGTCTAATATAAAAATTACAGCGTAGTCATATTGATTCCATTTTCAACGATCTAGAAAATTGTGTTGGCGGTAATGTCCCGTTCAAGGATGGTGGATCTAGCCTATGCGTATTGCATTTTAAAAGAAGCTGGAGCCTTATAAATATAACGCTGGACATAAAAAAGGTCATTTGGTATCAAGCAATCATGAGGGTGGTATATGCATATACGTCGTATCAACAATACGAAGTATTATTCGCGAAACGGGACAAAATACGCGGTGGAAGTTTACATGATATTGACAGATTCACAAGTCCGATATCGTACCAGGGGGGTAGCGGTTTCTTCTCTACCATAGCCAGTCTTGTAAGACGTACATTGCCTATTCTACGAAGAACATTACTGCCTGCAGCTGCCGATATAGCTCGAAACATGGCACACGATAACTCGGAGCAGAAAGATATGCGACAGTCAACAAATTGACATGGGGTTGCTACACTCAAGAATGTTATAAAGAAAGCCATGGTTGGAGGTAAGATCACAGGAAAAGTAACAAAAAATCGTAAATTGAAGAGGAATCACGGAAGAAAAATGAAGTCGTGTCGTCCAATATTCAATTACTGATAAATACCAGTGTTCATGTACCAGTAACGTTAGTTTCGGGTAAGATTCTACAGCGATAACATGCATGGTGGATCATCTCTCAACATGACATGACTGGAAGCCCCTAAGGAAAACTATGAAATGGGAGTGATTGATATGTTCCCCTCCTTCAACAAAAAATATTTACTTGAATCAAGTATCGAATCGAAATTTGAAATTAACTATCTATGTCTGTATGATGGTAGAATTTCCGATTCTTTTATAGAATTTCATAATCCAGGATCGGATAATGAAATGGTTGACTTGAGCTCGTTAACTGCAGAAGTGAAAATCCGTGTTAGAAATGCAGATGGAACCACATTGGCCGCCCCTGCACATGTTACACTTGTTGACGGATTCTTTCATCGTATGTTCCAAAGTCACTCTCTATTCCTAAATGGTGATCAGTGTGAAGGAAACAGTTATACAGGTCTACTGAATAATCTCAACGTCTATACATCCATGAAGAGCTCCGATCTAAATAATAAAGGGTTGAATATGATGTATAAATAATTGTAAACACCCATTCCAGATACCGTCGTCGTGACAAATTTTACTACTCAAAACGAAAATGAGACATGGATTCAAGAAAGTGTGCGTCATGGTATACATATGATGGGGACACTAAACTTTGACGTATCCGGTAGCAATAGTTAACTATTGGATAATGTCAGCGTAAATATACGTTTGGAGCTGGCAAAACCTAGTAGCGTTCTTTTAACACATGACCATGAACAATATATCTACTTAGTTGATTCATGCAAATTATGTTGTAAAAAAGTTGTACCATACAATACAGCTTCGCTTGCTCCTAAAAAAAAACACAAAAACAATGACATGATTGAATACATGTTCGATCGACCTATTGTCAAAACAATCGTGTTTCCTACCGTTCAAAACTCAATCTCCATTGATTCCCCTTTCAACGGGGTTGTTCCACATAAATTAGCCCTGTTTCTCATTGATCAAGCTGCGCACAACAGATCATATGATCGCAATCCAAATTACTTCCAGCATAATGATATCACAAACGTTATTGTTGATGTAAACGGAAACTGCGTTACCAACATTAGATCATCGTTTCCCAGAGAGTGTGCCCAAGCATACCATCAAACCCTTTCGGCTTAGGGAGGCGTAACAGCGCTCATCTCATCAGAAGACAAAATTTCCCTGCAGGAAGAAGTATATTTGTTATAGATACAAGACCCACCCGCTCTGAAGATGTCATTAACCTAGAAAAACGAGCAAATATACGTATAACAGTGAACTGTGAAAATCCACCCATTACGAATAAGATCTTGCTCCTGGTAGGTTATACACTCGGTGTCATCCAAATAAATTCGGCAAGGAGGGTATTTCCCAACTATCTTCACTAATCATGGATAATAATCAATTTGACCACAAATCCAAGAGCGTTCCAATTATGAAACGGGCCTATATTGGATGTTTTGCGGAAAACAGAATGCCCATGCATCAAATGAACAGCTGCATGATTGTTAACAGCGAAAGCGATCCTAATAAAATGGGAGATTGGATCCTCATATTCAGAAACGAAAACAAACACCACTTTTTTGATTCCTTTGGGTTCAATCCAAAAATATATGGAGGAAATATAGCATCGTATTATTAAATCCATGCAATATATACAACTTGTACTACAGAAACCAATAAAAAGTGATCTATCGTTGGTCCGTGGAGCTCACTGTTTCTACTTTGCCTATTATCTTTGTCCAATTGTACCAGTTAAAAAGATATTCGAGCGGTTCTCCAATAGCGAACGACGAAGAAATGATATCAAGGTTGAAAAATTCATCATGAACGTGTCTGGAGATCAATAATCGTGCAAAAAGAATATGTATGGAGTCTTGACCTTTAATACAGCTTGTAAATTATTAGGTAATTGTAATCATCAATAAAAATTATCCTATAAATTTATGTACGTCAATATCCATAAAAAAAAACATTCAGAGGACACAGCATTGAAAATGCTATATGTCATGCAACGAAGTTGCAATATTCCCCTAGCATTGAAATGCTAATACCCTTATATAAATATTTAACCCGTTAACATGTAAAAGCTTTCCGTCGGTCGGCCTTCGCGCCGATGGCCGTACGCCCGGTTGAGTCAAGGTTGCAAGGTCGCCAAGGTCGCCACGCCCAAAAGTGACTCTAGAAAGCGGTTCATGCCGTACTTTATACTACTGAGGTTCCACACAGACAGACAGACTTCAAATATATTTATTGAAAACCTTAAATTCAAAATAAAAAGGCCGGCATACGCCGAAAAAATCGTTATATATTAAAAAAATAAAAACTGGAGAACAGTGAGGGGCCATGGAAGATCGCCTTTGAATTTTAACGTTTGCTCCAATTCAATGATTGACCTTTCGAGTCCAAGCCTCCTTATCCACGACGTTAACCGTCTTACAGCCCGGATATATCAGTTACAAGCTGTAATGACCGAGTCCATGCCTCCTTATCCGCGAAGCTCGCCGTCTCATAGCCCGGCTATATTAGTTACAAGCTGTAATGACCAAGTCCAAGCCACTTTGTCCACGACGCTCACCGTCTTATATCCCGGATATATTAATTACAAGCTGTGATGACCGAGTCCAAGCCTCCTTATCCACGACGCTCGCCGTCTTACAGCCCGGATATATTAGTTACAAGCTGTGATGACCGAGTCCAAGCCTCCTTATCAACGAGTAGTAGGTATAGCTACAAGAACGCAAATGCGAAGGAATTAGATAGGGATAAAAGAGCCGGAGCATGAACGCAAATGCGAAGGAATTAGATAGGCGATAATTAGGTGATACAAGAACGCAAATGTGAAGGAATTAGATAGGCGATAATTAGGTGATACAGGAACGCAAATGTGAAGGAATTTGATAGGCGATAATTAGGTGATGCAAGAACGCAAATGCGAAGGAATTAGATAGGCGATAATTTGTGACTAAATATATGCTTTGTGAAGGATTTAGATATAGGACGACTAGATCTTTGAACCTTTTATCGAATGTATTCTGTTAGGATGTATGTTATTTGTTAATGTGTCCGACTTAGTCGCTGTATTTCTTGGACATTGTACTTATAAGTTTATTTTCTTCTATTCTGGTCAAGTGAGTTACTTACGGTACATAGAGACTGCCCGTGACGGGTGGGGAAGAGGGGAAGGGATGACCAAAGTCAGGCGGTGTCCAAACCGCAAATTATAATTAGCTTGATGGACTTTTTATGTCAACTGTCACACAATGATCTTATCTCGAGATTTATGATCCTCTTGGAGAATTGTTTCTCTTACGATATCTTTCAGATTCCGTTCGGTATCTTATTGCTTTTATTTACGATTGCTTACGTACGGATTATAAAGACGTATGTTATTAGATCTTGTCAACGTTATATATGATTGTACTGGAATATTTCGCACGGTATGATATATATTACTTCGTTTGTTATTGAATGACTCATTTGAATATAAATTTTTTCTGCTCAAACCTGAATTGTTAGGATATTCGATATAGTAATGCAAGAAATATGGGGTATATATTAGGAGAGCATAGCAAGTTGTGCTTTATTTGTCCCGTTTTCGGAGGTTGTTTGGTGGAGTTTTTAGCGGTGAGATGCTTGAAGCCAGCTTGATGTTGAATATAGGCTATGAACATTTACAGGTTACAACACGTTTATGTCGATGTGCTCTCATATTTTTTCACGCAAAAGTGTCCTCGGGTGGTTGTATTTCTGTGGATTATCGAAACGACCGCAATCCTAATTATCTTCGTATTTGTTTTTTACGATATTATTTCACATGAGTATTTTACTGTTTTGCTACCCTTAACTGCTGGTCTGAGGCCTCGGACATGCAAGCATCATACTGTAACACGTTGGCTGCAAGCAAATGATCTCACTAGGATATTCGTTGGTCGTTTCGCTTTTTCATTAGTCCCAGCAGTCATTTATTTGTTTCATCGTACAAATGATTTTTTTGTTTGGGTTTTTGGAGTAGTCCATGTATTCAGACAGAGACGATTACCGCATTTTTGCCGTGTCAATATCGGGGTTAACCTTTAAACTGGAGACTCATGCCAGGCTGATTATTGGTTATATCCAGGATGTGACTTTGCTTGATGTCGTTCAGTGACGATGGGTGAATCAGATGCAAGATATGTCTGAAGTATTATCCTTGACTGGAATAGGTCTAGAAATTTGTTTCAGATTTGAATGGCATCGTAGTAAAAAATAGCGTTATTCTCATGATCTCAGAGTTAAATGTCAGATATTTCGGAGGAATGTATGTTTATGAGGTGCAAGTCCATTATGCATCTTTATGGAATTTTCGTTATTAATCCCCTGCAAATGTATACTGTATCATTTAGAAGACGATTTACTGAATGGAGGGGTCCTAGACCATTTATGGTTTTGCTACCCTTCACCTAATGAGATATATTTATCTACGATTGCTGAGGGAGCTGCATACAACTTCAATTTAGCCTAATATCTATCACATTTTCAACGAAAGGCAAGAGGCGCTTTGTGCATTTCAATGTTAGTTCAATCGAGTTAAATTTAGGATATTGCAAACAAATATTTATTAGGTATATTATATTTATTGATAATAGATTTTGACATAATTATATATATATAGATAAGTATACATGGGATAACATTTTAGAAAAACTAACTTTTTCGCAATGAAATTTCAATGTGAGCAGCTCGGCAAATAAGTAATGACTTCGACCACTCTTCTCTTGTGTCATCTTGATCCTTGGTACCAGTGACAGTTTGTGGGTTCTATATCAATGACGATTATTTATTCCTCACCTGAAGCTGTCAACTCATCATATCGGTGAAGGATTTATCATCTGGGTGTGTTTTTTTCTCTGATCTATTGGTGTTCTAGACTAGCGCCCTTAGTACACATTTTAGGTAAACGTCGACCTTTGGGAGAAGTGTATGCAACACTTGCAATCCTATCCTTGTAACCAAAACTTTGTATATAGTGTTCAGCGAGCTTTTTATGGACGCTAACTTTTTGATTACTGTTACATGTTTATGACATCAAATCGTTTCAGGTTTCTTCTTGTTATTGCCTACATTACCGTCAATTATATTCCCGCAGATTTCCGAAATATACATATTTCTCCTAGCACTCGAACATTTGAGACATGATTCTCTCTCCTCATGTTTCATTACCAATAATTTTGAAACAAAATCAGATATACATTTGATTTTATTAAGCAATTTTTCACTTCTTATACTTGTCACCCTTTCATTACCCCATTTGATATTTCGGATTCCTTCAACGTTTGTAGGTTTTTCTTCACATGACATATCCTCGATATCACTGTCGCTGTCACTGATATCCATTCCACTGAAAGTATCCCACGTTTTCCCCATATTTTCATTATTTTAAATTTCGGTCAAGGTTTGGGTATACTTCCCCCATTTCACCCAATCTACCGGCACCATACTTTCCTTTACGCCCGCACCCTGTTGAGCATCGTCTATAACATTAGATTGGAAACCCAAGTCCGGATGATTATGTTCTATCAATGCACCCATTGCTTCCTTAGAGCTTATATTTTTTCGCCCATTTTGAGGAGTATCATATTCAAGATAATGCTGTCCTTTCAGATGTTGCCAAAACCCGAACGTCGATCTTGATTTGCTTAATTTTATCTCCGCATTTCAAATAACACATACTCCTGTGTTCTCCTTTCTAGTAAAATACTTCCATATCGTACTGGGCGACATCTTTTTTCCCTGAAAGCGGACCGCTATCTGAATGACTACAGATATGAGTCCAATTTTATACATACATGATCGGTAGCGTCACTGCGTTGGCTCATGTATGCGGCAGCATGTCGCCATTTACACACATTTGTTGCATAAGGGTTACCATACACTGCCAGATACATTAATACCTCCGCAACCTAACCTAATTCCATTTATCTCCACATTTTGATCAATCCTTTGCTGTTTGATACACACATCCAATTCTGATCTAGTAAATAATCAAAAACCTAACATACCTAACTTATGTCCGGTATTCAGTCATTGATTTCGAGATTTTTTCATGCATTTCATCACGGTTTGATTCCGCCATATACTGGCATATGCCGGCATATGCCGGTATAATGTAGCTATATTCACGGTTTGAACTTGCCATATGCCGGCATATGCCGGCAAATGCCGGCATATGCTGGTATAATGTAGGCGTATTCACAGTCGATGTCGGTATAATGTCAG
This sequence comes from Gammarus roeselii, assembly GCA_016164225.1. Lineage (NCBI taxonomy): Eukaryota > Metazoa > Arthropoda > Malacostraca > Amphipoda > Gammaridae > Gammarus > Gammarus roeselii. Next base: position 8,880 of record SDVV010003168.1, on the reverse strand, counting down.
CATTTACACACACTTTTCGCAGAAGGGTTACCATACACTGCCAGATACATTATTACCTACCCAACCTAACCTTACCTATTGAACAACATCCTTGCTGTTGATACAAGATATACTATGTGCATCAGCTTCATGTTATGTTTTGTTAAAAGAAGTAATCATCCTATCCTAACCTAAACTAACTTATGTACGGTTTTTCACTCAATGTTTTATACGATGCATAATACATGGCTACACTTATCTCTACATTTTGATCAATCCTTTGCAGCTTGTTACACACACATCCAATTCTGATTTAGTAAATCATCATAAAACCTCACCTAACCTATCTTATGTATGATATTCGGTCACTGTTTTATTCAATGCATAACAAATATCTCCACTTGACTCTACATTTTGATCTATCCTTTGCAGTTTTGATAAACACTTCCAATTTTAGTCTACCAAATTTTTTCACGACAATTCGATTTTGCCTCCAACTTACACGTTTTATGCAAATTTATTGCTCAATCTTTGAGTCTTAGGATATTATAAACAATTAATATTGATTTCTAGCTAGCTATTATAAGTTGATTTCATGTGGTTTTTCGCAAAACACGTTGAATATCTAAGGTATCAATCAAACACATCGTAATTGGTAATTGGCGTAATTGGTTAGCGCGTTCGGCTGTTAATCGAAAGGTTGGTTGTTCGAGCCCACCCGGAGGCGTTAATAGTTTTGACGTGTTAGATTGATGAGTTGACAGCTTCAGGTGAGGAATGAATAATCGTCATTGATAAAGAACCCACAGACTGTCACTGGTACCAAGGATCAAGATGACACAAGAAAAGAGTGGTCGAAGTCATTACTTATGTTTTGCCGAGCTACTCACTTTGAAATTTCATTGCGAAAAAGTTATGTTTTCCTAAAATGTTATCTCCACTTGACTCTACATTTTGATCTATCCTTTGCAGTTTTGATACACACTTCCAATTTTAATCTACCCTTAGCTGCTGGTCTGTTTTTGAACCCGCCATATGTATAATTATGAACCCGCCATATATATAATTATGTCAAAATCTATTATCAATAAATATAATATACCTAATAAATATTTGTTTGCAATATCCTAAATTTAACTAGATTGAACTAGCATTGAAATGCACTAAAACACCTCTTGCCTTACGTTGAAAATGTGATAGATATTAAGCTAAATTGAAGTTGTATGCAGCTCCCTCAGCAATCGTAGATAAATGTATCTCATTAGGTGAAGAGTAGCCAAACCATAAATGGTATAGGACCACTCCATTCAGTGAATCGTCTTCTAAATGATACAGTATACATTTGATGGGGATCAATAACGAAAATTCCATAAAGATGCATACTGGACTTGCACCTCTTAAAAATACATTTTTCCGAAATATCTGACATTTAACTCTGAGATCATGAGGATAACGCTATTTTATACTACGATGCCATTCAAATCTAAAACAAATTTATAGACCCATTCCAGTCACGTATAATACTTCAGACATATCTTGCATCTGATTCACCCATCGTCTCCGAACAACATCAAGCGAAGTCACATCCTGGATATAACCAAAAATGAGCCTGGCATGAGTCTCCAGTTTAAAGGTTAACCCCGATATTGACACGGCAAAAATGCGGTAATCGTCTCTGTCTGAATACATGGACTTCTCCAAAAACCCAAACAAAAAATCATTTGTACGATGAAACAAATAAATGACTGCTGGGACTAATGAAAAAGCGAAACGACCAACGAATACCCGAGTGAGATCATTTGCTTGCAACCAACATGTTACAGTATGATGTAACGAAGCCTCAGACCAGCAGCTAAGGGTAGCAAAACAGTAAAATACTCATGGGAATTAATACTGTAAAAACAAATACGAAGATAATTAGGATTGCGGTCGTATCGATAATCCACAGAAATACAACCACCCGAGGACACTTTTGCGTGAAAAAATATGAGAGCACATCTTCATGAAAGTGTTGTAACCTGTAAATGTTCATAGCCTATATTCAACATCAAGCTGGCTTCAAGCATGTCACCGCTAAAAACTCCACCAAGGCAACCTCCGAAATGGGGCAAATAAAGCACAACTAGCTATGCTCTCCTAATATATACCCCATATTTCTTGCATAACTATATCGAATATCCTAACAATTCAGGTTTGAACAGAAAAAATTCCTATTCAAATGAGTCATTCAATAACAAACAAAGTAATATATATCATACTGTGCGAAATATTCCAGTACAATCATATATAGCGTTGACAAGCTCTAATAACATACGTCTTTATATTCCGTACGAAAGCAATCGTAAATAGAAGCAATATGATACCGAAAGGAATCTGAAAGATATCGTAAGAAAAACAATTCTCCAAGAGGACCATATATCTCGAGATAAGATCATTGTGTGACAGTTGACATAAAAAGTCCATCAAGCTAATTACCATTTTGCGGTTTAGACACCGCCTGACTTCGGTCATCCCCTTCCTCTTCCCCACCCGTCACGGGCAGTCTCTATGTACCGTAAGTAACTCACTTGACCAGAATAGAAGAAAATAAACATATAACTACAATGTCCGAGGAATACAGCGACTAAGTCGGTCACATTAACAAATAACATACATACTAACAAATACATCGGCCGATTCATAAAAAAACATGCGTTCATGGTATCTTTATGTATCATCAGTAACTAACTTGACCATTAGATCAATTTGGCTTAACATAAAACTGCAATGTCCGAGATATATAGCGACTAAGTCGGACACATTAACAAATATCATACATCCTAACAAAATACATTCGATAAAAGGTTCAAAGATCTAGTCATCCTATATCTAAATCCTTCACAAAGCATATATGTAGTCACTAATTATCGCCTATCTAATTCCTTCGCATTTGCGTTCCTGTATCACCTAATTATCGCCTATCTAATTCCTTCACATTTGCGTTCTTGTATCACCTAATTATCGCCTATCTAATTCCTTCACATTTGCGTTCTTGTATCACCTAATTATCGCCTATCTAATTCCTTCGCATTTGCGTTCTTGCTCCGACTCTTTTATCCCTATCTAATTCCTTCGCATTTGCGTTCTTGTAGCTATACCTACTGCTTCCACGACGCTCACCGTCTTACAGCCCGGAAATTTTAGTTACAAGCTGTAATGACCGAGTCCAAGCCTCCTTATCCACGACGATCACCGTCTTACAGCCCGGATATACGTATTAGTTACAAACTAGAATGAGGTGCCTGTGTTATTATTGAGTCATTTAATTTTTCGCGCCCAGTCATTGAAAATTACGTAAGGAGCTTACGAACATTTCGGTTCAATTGATTGTCATGAGCTGTATTTGCTTAACTCATGAAGAATATATTTGTAATTTTGCATGTACTGCGGAAGAGCACGTGGGTATTTACCATATGAATGTACACGAATTGTATATTCATATCTGTGTGTGTATTCGAACGATTGTTTTTAGCGATTTGTTGTACGAAAATCAAATCATATTTTTCATCGCCGAAGCCAATCTTACTCAAAATCACACCGCGTGAATATTTTTAGGTGTCAATATCGCATCATAATAACTGTATTTATTATAATGTTTATGCATCATAAATATTTGTACTTCCAGTAATGATTTTTTTTGCTTGCCACGGTCGATCATTTACGCCGAATCAAGAAAAGTGAACTCGAGCTTCCAAGAAGCTTAATCACATCAAACACGGAATTTTGAAACTATTTTGAAACTATTATTTGAAGTCTGATTATTTTGAGGAACTATAGTTTCTCCATCGAAAAAATTGTGCTCGAGATTTTCAGTTTAGTCGTGCACTTGGACATAAATATACCTAACAACAAATTTGCAGGTTTGAGAGGCTCGGCCTTCGCCTACTCATAACTCGCTTCTAATTACTCAACATAAATTTCCTGAACAATGATAATAGGCAGCTCCTCTCGAGTTTAGGGTGTAGGAGCCTGGCTCCATTATCATATCAACTCAGTGCAGTGGCAGTGATAAATATGCCCAGTAAGGTTCTAACATTATGCATGTACTGATTATTGATAATTGGTTTGTGGATGAATTTATTGCAGTCAAGGTGACAGATATTTTATGAATTAATAAAGTCTCGCTCAAAACTGGTTTCACTCGGATTCAGAAGCAATAATTGGCAAGCAATTTCAATCTACGTGATTCACGCCTGATATTTCATTGGTCGACATTGACGATGATTTTAAATGTATTCATGAGATTTGTTGCACATGCATCATTGTATACGAGCGTTGCAAACTAATATATTCTCTAAAGTCAAACACCTTAAGAGTCGAATGCCTGCCTGCGGTCAACGCCTGAGATCACCCATGTGATGTTACACAGTTCTGGCCCGACGATTCCCACAAACGCTCCAGACATAGCGTCCGACTACTTTTGAAATTCCAGCGAAACACCAAATTTCCAGTTTAAGGAAAGCAACTTAACAAACGAAAGATAAAATGATATGCATTTACAGTTAATTGATTCATTCTAACAGATCTGGGTTACAAAATCTTTGTCCACGAGAAACATGGACGAAAATTATTGAAAAGTCGTAATGCAAAGCTGTCTATAAACTACAACCGCTCAAAGTCTTCTGTCGTGTTTGTGTACATGAAAATCAGTGTCAATATTTCGGGCCCCAGCAGTACTCATTTTTGATGCAGGATCACTGTTCAAATTTGATGACAATTGTAGCCTGCTGTGTTCACAGGATTTTTTTCTTTAGTCTAGATTCTACCCCCACGCAATAATTATTCGTGATTGAAATGAACATTTTAAATTGGTTTCATCTGAATTTCGTTCCTTGCACCGGACCAAACAAAAAACAAAAGGTCTTTGTTCTATGATAGATCACCACATGAACTTCATTAGATTAGTTCACGAGTAAAGGTTTTTTAACTAAAATTAAACATTTTAGGATAGAATTATGCATATTTTACACGTAAAAACTTTTGATGTGCCACTGAATGTAATATGTATAAGTAGTGTTGATCCGGACCAACAATTGATATCCTCCCGGTTCCAAAAATATCGAAAAAGAGTGTAATAGTTCGACCATCGATCTTTCTGCTCGTTGATAGACCGTATCTGGTCAAATTTGGTGGTCAAGAGTTCGGGTCCAAATGTACAGATATTATTAAAATATCTTAATAGAGGTTTAAAACATCTCAATCATTACGTACTATTATTGGTTATTAATTGCAAAGTTACTGTTAAGCCCAGACGCCCAAAAATCATTATAACGGAGAGGGCTGAAAGTCGGTTAGGATATTTTTGGCAGACACGCGTGTTTTAAGTGATCTCATTAGTGAGAAACGATTCAGTACGTCTTCAGGTGTATAATATATTTATAAATCGTGAAAAATGTCCCATCTGTGAACCACTAAATGCAGTTTTATATTTTTGTTTGGCATTTCGTCTGCTTGAGGAAACTGTTCCTCTGTTTGGAAACGTTTAGTTAAGTAGCAATATTTTTTTGGACGCTACGAAGAAGTGCAATCACGTCATTGAAAGTGGCAAGGATAGTGTCAAAAATACGTTCTCATTTACGGAGGAATGATAAACAATTTTTTATGCATTAGCCAGCAGGGTTGCACCGGCACTGATCAATGTGATATGCATAAAAAAACGATGGAAAGAGAAATACCAAGCCTCGGAAAGAATGCAGAACCTAGGGCCATCCTACAAGCAGCAAGAAACTTGAAATAGGGAGACCAATGAAAGGGATGAAAGCGACTGGAATGATGAAGTCAAAAAAATCTCATTTAGATCTCTCAAACAGGACTCGGTGACAGCCTCGTGGTGGCGCAGGGTCAGGATTATTGCTACCAACCCTTTTTTGGCTTCGTTATATTTACCCGCTTCATTTGTTGAAATGCAATAAATCGGCATGGAAAGAATATCTGCTACAATCCATTAATTCAAGTGAAGCCAATGCATCAGAGCATTGCTATTGATTGTGCAAATCTGACTTATGTGAATGTACGAACGGTGGCTTTTTAGGACAATTAATGAGGCATTAGGTTGTGAGGGTGATAACTACCGTTCGCTCACTACAATTTGTCATGAAAATACTGTAGTATTGCCTTCCAGTTGTCGTTCCCATTTTTTTAAATTCCATTGCTTAATTTAATTTTTATTCAAGCAAATTTGGACTCGGCTCCTTATCATAATAAACTAGACTCTTGCTTCACATCCGGTAAGCCTAGAAGGCGTCATTAACTATATTTTTTTCGATCATTATTGTTCACTTTACAAATAGAGTCATTATTATTTTAAAATGGTTATAGAAGACAATGATTTTTCAATCGGAATTGCCATCAAATATATTGTAAGCTAACATTCAAAGTAGATCACAATCAGCGTCAATAAGGTGGCAAAGGAATCCATTTATTAGCAACGCTCAGTCACGAGGCCCTCGTCTGTCACCGTCATTTTCTGGCCCTTACCCCAGCAATGCGCCCCCTCCAGTCCCATCTAGCGAGGAATGTATTGACCGAACTCTGTTTTCAGTGTTCTATTTATCATGCAACACCCAACCTGACACCGCCATGGAATATTTCAGCGGAATTTGAACGATTTGTGATGCAATGGCGCCAGCACAAAGACTGGCATGATGATTTTGACACAGTGTACGATTCATAAGAAAAATACACTGTAGTTGCAGCCTTGAACAATAAAAATTTTGTCATGGGGTGTATGTTCAATGATAATGCCCTAAGTGACGAAATCCAAATATACAAGTGATGTCGTTGAAAGGAGTAATTTTCAGTTGCCGCAGAGGTCATCTAAAGGATTTACAAGACCCATTCTGATTTATAGAATGTTATGTTTGAAGCGCCCTAGTTTAATCTTTAGTTCACGCAATAGTTCACAACCTAGTTCACACTTTAGTTCACGCCCTAGTTCAGGTTTTATTTCACGCCCTCGTTTACTGACAAAACGAACTCCTCTACAACATTCCCACACAGCTGAAGGGGCATTCTGACAGACCTAATCTTATATTATCTTAATTATGGGAATCTTGTGAGAACGGTTAGATATGAACCCTCATAGAAATGAACCCTCATTGTCATGAATTAGAAGGTTTTATTTCTTTGACATTTCATTTTCATGCTAAACTGAAGGACACAATTATATTGATTTCATGCTGTTATGGTATTTTTTGTATGTATTTTGAATGTTCAAATATTTTTCATTATAGTTTCATGGACAGAAATTAGTTCTTAAATTATTTAAAAAAATATATAGTTGAATTCTCATTTGCTCTGGAATCACAATGGACTATGATAGAAAGATAAATATGTTTATAAAAAATAACAAATTACAGGGGTTGCGTTAAGTATTTGTATTGGTTTGAACTAAGCAAAAATATTATAAAATGAACTCTAATTGACGTTCTAAACTTTATTAGCCGTAAGACAGAAAATATCTTCAAAAGTACTAGCAAATCACCAAATTAGCAATCATTTCCGTCAAATATTTATTTTACAGTTTATTCCTCTTCAATGTATAGATCCCATATAATCTAAAGCACAATGATGGGACTTCCAAGATATTCTGCGGTGACCTAGTTCCATCGGTGAAATATGTAGAATCTCCCATGAAAATTCAGAAATCAATTAGATTTGGTAAATACATGACATACATTAATTGTTATTTTCATTTTAAAGTTGACATCTAACAAACAGTGGTGTTGGTATTTTCCTTGAAGATTTTCACGACTAACAACCATAATTGATCGAAATAATTCTACCAAAATTCAATTTATACGGACATCAGTCGTGTAAGTTGAAAAAAATGCACAAATAGAGGTCATTTGAATTCTGTTAAACAGCACTAAATCGAATAATCTTTTCATTTATTCGCAACAGAAGGTTCATTGGATAAATATTTACATTCCGCACTGTCATATTAACTGAAAAACTAAACTTTTTAGCGTGTGGATTGTGGACTGTGGTTTACCGGATTCAGTGTCTTCACCAACTACTGCAAGGTATTCGCACAGAACAATTATTTTTTTTTAACGCACAATTTGAGTTTCAGCCATCCAGTACAATAGTCAATCTCGAGTTTGCACGACGACACTGTATATTGGACTCATCGAGTGTATAAGGACAGGAGTCCTCCCGAGTTGGCACCAATAATTAGTATCCCAAGAGGGTTCAATCTGACAGTTGACCGGAGTGCCATGCTTTGCAGAGCAGCTTTCAATAGCTTCAGTCAAGATCTGACACCATGGAGGTTTAATAGGCTATTATATTATACCTCCACGTCTGACACGGTCAATTGAATAGATAAATTGGAAGCGTCGACTTTGAGACATATTGCACTCGAGAAAGGTTTCATTACGCTTGACCTGGAGTGTCAAGGTACACAGCAGAGACACTCGTCCTCAGGAGTCACAGAGAGCGAAGCACGTACTCGACAAACTTTTTTTTTCTTTTTTTTGAGGGCAACGTTGTGAGGGTAAGGTCCAAGGAAACTCTGTATAAGTTTAAATATCTTAGGTAAATTTTTTATGTCTAGTCAATTCCATTAATGATTCAAAAAATTGCATGAACGCAGCCTTATAAAGATCAATGAGAATACAGTGTTTGCTGACCAGCGGGTTACCGCAGTAGTTACATGTGACGCAAGAACGCAAATGCGAAGGAATTATATAGGGATAAATAGCGATTGGGAGGGCGTTGGCCGGACTCAGGCGGGCGAGGACCGGAACCGGTTTTGGTGTGGGCGGAGTCATTCGGGTGGACGTTGGGGTGGGAGGGCGGAAGGGGTGGACGGACATACAGCTTTCGGATTTTTCGTAAAGTATAAATATATTTATATCT
>SDVV010003167.1:0-21746 GCA_016164225.1 Gammarus roeselii | reverse complement strand
CACAGCACGGCACAGCACGGCACAGCACGGCACAGCACGGCACAGCACGGCACAGCACGGCACAGCACGGCACAGCACGGCACAGTACGGCACAGCACAGCACCGCGTGGCATTACAGGGCTCCGCATAGCACCGAATAGTACTACACGGCACAGCACGGCACTGAAGAGCACGGTACGACATGGTACAGCTCAGCACGACACGTCGTGGCGCGGCAAGGCATGGTACAGCATAGAGTTGAAGCCTCTATGAGCCTTGGTTCTGAGTCTTCCAAGAAATAAAATAAAACTCACGGTGATTAATCCAGTAATTAAGAATTGAACGTAGAATTATCTACTTTTTATGAACATATCTTATTCACGTTCATAAATACTTATGTTCATCAACTTGAAAACATTAGATACAATATAATCGCGTAACCTTATGCAATAAATCTTCAACCACTGTTCAATATCAATGTTGAATTGCGTTACATACATCGTTGACATTATTAAGCAACACTTCATTTATCTTGACTTTCCGTGACACGGATAATAAAAACTATAACTGTTTAGGACTGCCAATGCACGTGAAGCGTCGTCTTTGTCTAGGTCCTTCAAATTATATAACACTTCTGACGAACATTATCTGAATGAAACGGTCGTTTACAAACATGCGCAGGGATTTGATCAACTCAAGTATTCATTTTGGAAACTTAAATAGCAAGTTTGACGATTGTACTATTGAAATAAATATTCAAAATAACGTTACATTTCAGAGTTCTGAACGATACTGCTTATCTTCCGACCACAGTTTTTACTTCTAAATCGCACACTGTAGCTGTCAGCACTCCCCGTACAATCTAGCTACATTTGCGTCCAAAACTCTCGATACACTCATTTAAATTGATTAAGACCTATTCCAACTCCTCCTCACTCATCCCGCCACCCGATCTGCTCATCCCGCCACCCGATCTGTAGTATATTCATTCACAAGCAAACATCTCTCCCAATCTAACCGCATCTTAACAAACATCAATCAAGGTGAAACTTCCTTCTACTCTGTGACACTCTTAATGAACCGTTCAATAAAACATTCCCATCACATTAACGGCTGTCCTACCTCTAAACACGATTTCTAGTTAATTGCTACGTCAAGTTCCCGCTCTCCCTTCCTTTTGACATCGTCCCACAACGGCACTTGCCAACCAAACACCTCGCCAATCCCTCTCAACGCTTGCACACAAAACACCTCGCCAATCCCTCTCAACGCTTGCTCACCAAACACCTCGCCGATCCCTCTCAACGCTTGCTCACCAAACACCTCGCCAATCCCTCTCATTGCCTGCACGCCAAACACCTCGTCAGTCCCTCCCAACGCTTGCACACCAAACACCTCGCCAATCCCTCTCAACGCTTGCTCACCAAACACCTCGCCAATCCCTCTCAACGCTTGCTCACCAAACACCTCGCCAATCCCTCTCAGCGTTTGCACGCCAAACACCTCGCCAATCCCTCTCAACGCTTGCTCACCAAACACCTCGCCAATCCCTCCCAACGCTTGCACACCAAACACCTCGCCAATCCCTCTCAACGCTTGCTCACCAAACACCTCGCCAATCCCTCCCAACGCTTGCACACCAAACACCTCGCCATCCCTCTCAACGCTTGCTCACCAAACACCTCGTCAATCCCTCCCAACGCTTGCACACCAAACACCTCACAAATCACTCGTAAGAACTCTCGTAAGAACACTCACATGCTATAATCGAGCAGCTTCTCAAACCTGAAATCAGGCTCATGCTCAGATAACTTTCAGTTCGTGTTAGTCTGAAGGGGAAGCAGCAAATGTTCGCCAACAAAATGTATGTCACGAAGAAGCTCGACACGAAGAGCTCGACTGTTGCGTGTGATGGTACTTAGTCATAAATGAAGACACCTAAATAAGAATAGTCTAATTTAGGAACTATCTTCTATAGCTTGCTATCAATCTAAAATAGAAACTATCATCTGTAGGTGACCGTCAATCTAATATATTAACTATTTGAGAAAACATTATTAGGAATCCAGTAGATAACGTGAAGCGTAACTGATATCCCAGTAAATTTCATTCAAAAATACGATAAGCCTCTGGTACAGGCTTGCCAGGTGGTAGTTACAGGCGTGCCAGGTGGTCGATACAGGCGTGCTTGATGATTGGTTCCTCTGTAGTGAGTACGTTGTGAGTTTATTAGATTGTACGATAATCTTATCTTTGACCACACTGCCTCATTAAAAAGTTTGTTTCTCAATGTACCCATCTCACTTCGTTCGTCTATAACTTTACCACCCGACGGGGAAGCTGGATGGGAGGCGGCTGGAAAGAGTCTCATAAACTCCCTCCTAACAACGAACAAGGGAAACAAGCAAGGACTTCTGTCCACGTCATCTGATTGCCCCTTCGTGCTCCTGATGGTCTATGGCGGCAGAGCTTCCAGTGAATGAAGTACCGATTACAGGTTTCCTGAGTGTTTGCAATTTCAATGCGTATAATGGGAATTTGAGCAGTGTTTTAGATCGTCCTTATTTATATTTTCCTTATCCATTAACGTTAGATAAAATTAAATCAATAAATTCCAACAATAAAATGAAAATGTTATGATGAGTCGTATGCGTAAATATGCAAGTGACACATGCATAGTCCCAAATTATTTCTGTATATGCATATCTCTGACCTAGCCATACAAATGTTGTGGAAAATAATTGCCTCAGCCAGCCCCCTTCAGCTGATATCGTACGAGCAGGAAATTTAGAACCGTGGTTTCCCGTCAGTAATAGATTCTGTTAGTCCGGGGGCTGGCGGAGATTTATGTTGGAGGCAAATAAATGTCTTTGGAAAGGTTTCAATTTTAGTCAAGGGGAGTTTGCAGCAACTGAAAACAAAGAAAATAGTCGAGGGGAGTTTACATTACGTTTTTTTTTTCAAATAACAATGACTATCAGCTGTATCTTTGTAAACGTTGTTAATTTAAACACTTAAGATGATAGGTAATGTTGTTCGGTGTTGTTTTCCCCGGACAACATTATTCACTGTTCCTAGAAGAGTTATTTATTTACATCTCGAGTAAATTATGCTGCAGACACATAACGTTTCGATACGTAAAATTAAATTAGGTTGAATATTTGAAATTAAAACTTCTTTATTGAAAGGCTCGGTGGGTGATATGAGAAAAACTTGAGCAGCTTGGGTGACACTCCCCTCGAGAGAGTGGAGAAGTTACATTGTGTGGGCTTTGAGGTCACCTTTGGATCAGCAACTGGTTACGTGGTACCATATGAATCGAAATTAAAAATCGTTATTGTTATCGCTGTTATTGGAACATTCATATTCATCATTAGTAAATGGATTTTCACATATTTAAATCTAACACAAGCACTTCGTTACCAAAGGAACTTTATGAATTATAAAAACAAAGTTTGAAATTAATGCGTCACAGCTCATATCATATGAGTAGCCCGTTAATGAATGCGTCACAGCTCATATCATATGAGTAACTCGTTAATGAATGCGTCACAGTCCATATCATATGAGTAACCCGTTAATGAATGCGTCACAGCTCATATCATATGAGTAGCTCGTTTATGAATGGCTTCGCGGCTCATATCTTATGAGAAGTGATTCGGTCGTCATGTAATTTTACTCCACAGAGTATATTATTGACAATGTTATAAACTTATACAGACACATTGACGACAACAGGTCGAATCTCCCTGAAAGGGGGGTGGCCGGCGGCAAGGCGCACCTCACACTGCTCTCAAACTTTCACACTCAACCCCCTTAGCCTTTTGGCGCTAAAGAGTCCGGGTAGGAGACCCGCAACAAACAATTCGGATGAAAAGTGAGGTCCGAGATCAGTGTCAGCAGCATCCCGCAAAACGAGGAAATGCTCATCAGAGCAGCGTCAAAACTCATCCATTCACAACCCTTCTCCACTCACGCTTATCTATTGCCCGTTCTCTCGCTACATCCAAACTTATGTCTCTCCTCCCAAACACTGATTACACTCCATCCATCACCTAAAATTTCGGTCTACCTCTCAACCTACGTCTACTTACGTCCACTGTCACCCTATTCACGAATCTTCCATCGAAGTTAATGCTGACTCTCCCGTAGGGCAATTGAATCGTGGCAAAGTAGGTGCAGCTTAGATTACGAGTTGGTTCAACGCAGATTTCCAATAGGTTTACCGTAGATTCCGAGTAGTAGTAGTAGTAGTAGTAGTAGATTAGGTTGAAGTAAGGAAAACAAACGAGCACAAGTGCTCATGTCGAGTGTTTCCTTTGAAAGAAGTGAAAGAAGAGTGGGGGGTAGTCAACTAGGCTTTAGAAATTCACGCACACATACAGAGCAAGGAAGGTTGTAAGGACGGAAAGGATAAGGACCACCACTACTCTCACCACTAGCTACTACAACCAACCCCCTACTACCAGGGGCATTTCAGCCCCGGAGAAGAAAGGGTCGAGTGACAGGATGACAGTTCAGGATAGAGGCGAACAAGATGGAAAGAGAAGTATTTATGTTCCAGGCGGTCGCATCTCAGACGGTCGAGCAGAGACGGCCACGCCCATACGCTCAGCGGACTCACACTTTTTTTCGAGCGCATGCCTGTCGGCTTACCCCAGAGGTTGGGTCACACAAACTCCTACTAGGTATTGAGTCTTCTTTCAAATGAGCATATGGGAATTAAATTTCGACAAGTTTGTACACATTTAGGAGAGCAGCACACCCAGTTGCCCGGGTATTGGTCATCCCCCATGTGCTCAGAAGATTAGGTCTTCTGTACGCAACCGGTTCCTTGAAGGCTGTCGCACTTCAAGGTGAGACGTCAGAGTGGCATCTCCTAGGGATAAACCTGCTCTTGGCCGATCTAGAGTCTAGGTCGGAATTTTCGAAAATATCGTGAAAATTTGATAAATACAAATGTAGGAGAGCTCCACGCAAAGTTTCCTGTGAGTGGTTCTCCCTAGTGTTCAGTAGAGTAAGTCTCTGAACACATGTGATTGGTGCTTCAAGAGCATTACATGTGAGATGTCGAAAGGTCATCTCTTAGAAAAAGTTGCTCATGGCAACTCCTGAGTTTAGTCAAATTATACATATTTTTTAAATTTATTGAATAGTTATCGGATAATATTTTATACTTCGAGTGAGATACCAGCGGGACATCCAACAAATATTATTTCAATAGGTAACCGGTGCGTGCTGTCAGGCGAAGGCAGCACGAGTTGTTAGAAATTTTGAAAAATGGTTATTATTGCAGGGTCCATGAAGGCTGACGCACTTCAAGGTGAGACGTCAGAGTGACATCTCCTAGGAAAGAGTTGCTCGTGGCAACTCCCGAGTTTAGTCAAAAGCAACACGAGTATTTTAAATTTTAAAAGACGGGTATTATTGCAAGTTTCAGTCCATGAATGTCACGAGTATTTAAATTTCGAGTTATGTCAAGTCAGAGGAAACAAAGGTTTTAATTTTTAACCAATTTTTGCAAGGTTTGCTGCAAAACAATACATGAACAATTACCGTAGAATTAGGTCCAGAAGAGGCAAACAATCGGTATTTAAATTTTGAAATTAGCTCGGACATCTGTAAGGAATGGGTTAGTACGTAAGCGTCTATATGTGCAATGCTGCAATAGGGTCACTCCCAATCTGTACTACAGTAAAGAGAAAGATGACGGTTAGTTCGTTGAAAATGTACAGATGGGTCAACTTATAGGTGATATATCGGAGGGGCAGGTGCATTAACTGCAATATTTTCATATTTCAAGATGGGATGACAGAAGGACATCTCTAAGATCTATACATATTTAAACTGAGGTACCTGAGGGGCCTTATATATTTTAAGTGAGATGCCAGAGGGACATCTCCAAGAGATGTAACCGGAGCTGGTATAACTGCTTCGTTATTATTTAAAACCATGTATTTTTTTATTCATTTTTCCCTCATGACACGAAGGGAAGAAGAGGGAAAAACGAGAGTAGCATCGTGTCGACGATGTCCTTCCATAGGAAAGTACTCACTGATTCAACAGACGGAAGTTTTTAACCCAAATTTTCTCCTTTCTTTTCTCTCCCGGTAGGGAAAGTAGATAAGTAAGGATAAAAATACCATAGCGTCGGCAAGGTCCCTCTGTAGGAGGATACTCGTGGCCTAACAATGGATGATATCTGTCGAATCTACGTCATACCGTAGAGTTGAGCAAGATCTCCTCATGATGCGGTTTCGATTTTCTCATTCATGGGGTGTGAAAGAAAGCCGCCGTTGCGGCTCATCGGTAAGCTTCGATGGGTCGCCGGCAGACTTCACCCGCACAAGCTTGTCGAATCTACGTCGTACCTTAGAGTTCAGCAACGCTTTTCTTCTTGTGCGGTATGATTTTCGCATATCATGCGGTGTGGGGATAAGCCGCCGATGCGGCTTCTCAGCAAACGCTGCTGAGTCACCACAGACTTCACTCGCTCTGATTCGTAATTGTTATCTATCTTTCCCCATTTTTGTCCTCTCTTTTCTCTCCCACAGGAAGCCTCATCGCGAGTCATAATAGGCTCCCCCGTAGGGCTCGATGATCATGGACTTCAGTAGGCACGCACGTCTCATTGTGCGAGAGAAAAAAATACAACGTTTTTAATTTTAAAGTTGGAAAAATTTGAAAATTTGATCAATGTCAGACGCACGCTGGTGAGCATAAGAAAAACGCTTAAACGAATTGGATTTCCACTTCCAATCATTCAGAAATTCACGAGTTATATGTACTCACGCTAGTGCGTACAAGTAGCATCGTCGAGACTAGTACAAGGTTTACGACTACACGGACAAAGTCAGCTCAGACAGCTACGCAACGCGACCTAGACCGCCACGCGGTTCAGGTCGACTACAATACACTTCATTTATTCAGGTGAGATTCAGACGGAACGAACCCTCGCCTCCAATCATTTAGAACTTCAGAAGTAATATGTACGTACGCTAGTGCGCACATGTATCAGCGCTGGGACAAGTACAATGTTTACGTCTACACGGACAAAGTCAGCACCGACACCGAAGCAACACAATGTTTACAACTTCGCGGTCTAGTTAAGTAGAGGTACGATAAATTATTTAGGTAAGATAAAGACTCACACGAAACGAATCTCCGCCTCCAACCACTCATAACGCCAAGAGTATTAGGCACGCGCGCCAGTGCGCACACGATAATATCGTCGAAATTTAGACAAGGTCTATGGCTTCACGGATTAGATCAACTCCAACCCCAACGTATCACAGAGCTTATGGCTACGCAGTCCAGGTCAACCCCAGAACTACATATGGTCCGTGCACGCGCAAATGAGCACAGACTGAAGAAGAACTTCTTATTCACAAAATAACATACAGAAACTCACGCACAAATTCACTAGCATCATATATTATACATGACAAAATGGTGTTTCGTGAAGAAAGTAGGGGCAGGCTCGTCACAGGCGGAGAAACTGCTCGGATTATCGATTTCGCACTCAATGCTCATGGGGATAGGGTGTCGGGGGGGGCAGAGGTCCTTTGGGTAGCAATAGAGCCCGACGATTTGATTTGAGTTGATCCTCAGTTCCACCAGAGCCTCAACGCGGGTTATAATAGGCTCCCTCGTAAGGGTCGACGATCATGGATTCCAGTAGGCTCGCACGCCTCATTATGCGAGAAAAAAAACACTTTGAAAGTTATAAATAATTAAAAATGTGATCAATGTCAGACGCACGCTTTTGCGCATAAGAAAAACGTCTAAACGAAACGAACCTCCACTTCCAATCATTTAGAACTTCATGAGTAATATGTACGCAGGCTAGTGCGTACATGTAGCATCGTCGAGACTAGCACAAGGTTCACGGCTGCACGGACAAAGCCAGCAGCAACAGCATCGCAACACGATCTAGAAGGTCGATTATAGTACACTTCATTCATTCAAGCAAGTCTCAGAGAAAACGAATCCTCGCTCCAATCATTTACACCTTTAAGAGCGATTTGTACGCACGCTTGTGCGCACAAGTATCATCGTTGAGACTGGTACAAGATTTACAGCAACACGGACAAAGTCAGCTCCGACATCAACGCAACACAATGTTTACAGATACGCGGTCTAGTTAAAGAGGGATACAATTTATTTATTCAGGTAAGATAAAGACTCAGACAAAACGAATCCCCGCCTCCAACCACTCAAAACTCCAAGAGTAATATGCACGCGCGACAGTGTGCACAGATAGTATCGTCGAAATTGGTACAAGGTCTATGGCTTCACGGATTAGATCATTTACAACCGCAACACGTCACAAGATTTTATAGGTACGCAGTCCATGTCAACCCCTTAAACAACATATGGTCTGTGGACGCGCGAGCGAGCACAGACTGAAGAAAAAACACCCGGTTTGGGAAACAACTAAATAGGTGACTAGATTTGCGGCGATTGCCGACAGCCTGCTCGTAAGTTTCAACCCACCAGGGATTCCCAAGGCGCCTTGGGGTAGAGGAGAAAATGAGGGGAAAAATATTCATTTGCAGTGTTCAGAACTACAGTTTCCAAAAAACTGTACGCTGTTGTTGCAGTATCTGACTTTTCAAGTCATGCGGAGGCTAAATCTGCTGCCCATACATCCCATGTTGTGGCATGCACATTTCATTTTTGAAGTTCCAACGAGGGCGAAAGGATAGGCGTGGATAGGTGCGATTACGAGAAGAGAGGAGTACAGAAGCTGGTCGCTTCCAAGGTCAGATGATAGGAAGATGGCAAAAGAGTGATAGATTTGAGTGAGGACAAAACGCGAGTAGGAAAGTTTGGAGGGTTCAATAATACGAGAACGTCACTGCTAGTGAGGAAGTCAGAAAGGGCAAGACCAGTTGGGTTTCTAAAGTTTCTCAATGTTTCCCAATGCTGATAGTGGGCTTTACAAATTCACATACAACACCACGAGAACCCAATTGAGCAAAATAATGAGAAAACTCTGTCAAAGATACATTTTGACACGGATTGTAGACATGTAGTATGCGTGATCAAGACAAATCTATGTCTATATCTACTGGCAGGGTCTCGAGGACACCGTCTGCAAAAGCAACAAGTGGCACTGACCTGTGCTTCACACTAACAAGAATTAAAATGCCAGTTCTCCAAAGCTATCAAGACGGTTTCTGCGGTAAATATGGTACTGCGGAAGGCGGAGGTTCTGTGAAGGATAAAGGTGGGTTTCAGTGAGGCAAATGACATTTGGAAGAATTGCGGACATATACTGCTTAAACTCAGACAATTTTCGCAGTTATCCGCTGGAATTCCACTGCATAAAGAGAGTTTGAGAACGAGAAGTGGAATCAAGTGGAGCTATGATTAGGAAAATAGTGAGGCTGAAAGAGATTGAAGAAGAGCAGCAAAGATGGCAGCTATGGGAGAATCAGTAGGGAGGCTTAAGAGAAGAGTATGGACAGGGGATCCAGGTAATGTAGAGATACCATAAAGAACAGAGTGTGAATGAGGAAGTGCGGAATATGAAGGGGGTGAACCTAGGCAGGATGAGTCTATTGCGTTAGCAGGAGAGTGGAAAGGCCCTTCTGAGTTGTACCACAAGTTGCCACTAAGAACTTCAGCGTATTCGGCTGTCAAGTAAGGAGGTGTTTTCTGTGACTGAGCCTTTTTGGGAGCTTTCTTTTGAGCAGGTGTGAAAGGTGTGAGAATATCAGAGGCTGATGAAGAATGGCGAGATAAAACAGAAGAGGATGAGAGGGAGGTAGCTGAGTTTGTTACAAGGTTTGACCAGGATTTCATAGAGGATTTAGAGTTAACAGTAGCCTGGAGAGGTGTTTTAGAAAGAGCAGGAGAGGGCAATAAGAGAGGTTGGGGGAAGGCGGTTTCCCTGGGCTGGAGTAGAGTGATGCATAACAGGCAGATGCTCAATTTTTGTAAAGGTTGCCACCTTGCACTTGAGCTGCAATTGCCAGAGCTGCTTTATAGAATTCGCATCGTGCTGACGAGCAAGCATGCGAAGAGCCAGGACCACAGGCTAAGCAATGCAAATCATATGATTCTTCACAGGCTGTGTTAATATGTTTGGTAGATGAGCACTCAGCACATCATGCACTGCAACGACATGAAATAGCACCATGACCATACCTTTGACAGCCATAACAGCGGATAGACGGTGAGGTGAAGGGGAAACACGAAGAGAAACACTCTCATAGAACACCCTCTCACGGATGGCAGAGCAGCATTTTATGGGGATGCGCATGGAATTGATAGATGAGATTGCAGTATCTGAAGCTGAATGGGGTTTTCTAGGGTAGAGTTTTTTCACTGAGAAAATATCATTGGTAGCACAAGAAGAGGAAACGGTCAAGAGTGTCATGATTTGAGTTTCTGAAAGGGTTAGAATTGTTCTGGCATCATTATCTGTCAAATCAAAAACAACTTCTCTGATGTAAGTAGTGTGGATCTGAGGGACTTTAAGAAATTTATTTTACTTTGTTCATGACAAATTGATAAGTTGCAGAGTGAAAGACAATGATTTTATTGTTTTGAATCTACCCCAGAATGACTGCTCCTCTTTGATTTTTCTCAAGGCAGTTGGGGATCAGGCACGCTAGTGCAGTCCATTACGGTAATACAGAGTTGAAGAGGTTAAAGGGGAGGGCCTTGTGATCATCACGGAGGATAAGGCAGGCAGTTGGTGATGATGAGGCAGGATAATGAGCAGAGAAGAGTGCCCCGACTGGCAGTGGCTGGAGATGGAGCAGAGTCAAAGCCTGCTGCTGCAGGTCTTTCAAATGATAAATTCCGTTTTTTTGTTAGGGAAGACATAAGCGGCAGGATGATCGGGTGCTATGAGGTCGTCAGTGTCAGACAGTCGATCAGAGTCCATGTCTATCCCAGCAGACTAGCAGAGTGAACCACCGGACTGTTCGGCCATGCTGATAGTAGCGAAACCGAGATGATGGGTTGGTAAGAATTTAGTACCTACCGGAAGACTAAGGTGGTGAATTTATTGAGTGCGAAGAGAAGATGCGGCTTTAATTTACAGATGCTATCAACAGGAGATGAGGCACAGGACAGAACACATCCGATACGCAGCGCGATCGAAGGACGAGTCGATGAGAATAAGAATGAGCGCCTTCCGCTCTCACTCCAACCTGCTCAGCCGTTGCTCACTTTCTCCTCCGTTAAGAGCAAGTTGGGTGGCCAAACAAAGACATTGGTTAAGCCATCCTTACAAGGGTAAAATTTATAAAGAACCACTAGATCCAACTTCATATTCATACATGCACACATATGTTGCAATTCAATACATCTAAGTATACACATATATTTCAATGATTTGATATACCTATATTATACTGAACATCCCTATCTATATTCATATATTTATTTTCAACATTTGAAAAACTACGAATTTTGTACATCTTGTGACAAGACCGTACACAACTGTCCCGCGATGTACGACAAAATTCTTAAACAATTAAATCGTACCAGAAATACCTTTTGAGCCACATGACGAGGATGATGCCCCGTAACAGAGAGTAAGGACTGAAGCTGATTATTATTATTATTTACATAAAGACAGATCGATGGCAATTGACACTGACCACGACGTATCTTGAATTGAATACCCTCACCCACCGCAAACCTTCGTCCTCTGCTAGGACAGGATTATCCCTCGCTAACCACATTCCCTCGTCCTCTGCTAGGACCGAACCATCCCTCACTGACCGCATTTCCTCGTGGTCTGCTAAGACCGAACCATCCCTCACTCACCGCATCCCCTCGTCCTCTGCTAGGACAGGATTATCCCTCGCTCACCACATTCCCTCGTCCTCTGCTAGGACAGGATTATCCCTCGCTCACCACATTCCGTCGTCTTCTGCTAGGACAGAATTATCCCTCGCTCACCACATTCCCTCGTCCTCTGCTAGGACCGAACCATCCCTCACTCACCGCATTCCCTCGTCCTCTGTTAGGAACGGATCATTCTTTGCTCGTCACATTCCCTCGTCCTCTGCTAGGACCGAACCATCCCTCACTCACCGCATTCCCTCGTCCTTTGTTAGGAACGGATCATTCATCGCTCGTCACATTCCCTCGTCCTCTGCCAGGACAGACCCATCCCTCGCTGACCGCATTCCCTCGTTCCACCTCATTGCAATGGGCGGCGTCGCCCAAACTGCTAGCCAAAAAATTTTCTTCCTTGAGTCGGCTCACAAGGATGGATTATGTAAATTTCATAAATTAAAACTAATGTTCCGGCAATTAATGATGCTTTGGTCACGACTCGGACTCGGAAGGGGGAAAAAATCCTAGGTAAAAGCTGACTCCGAGGGAACAAAGAGAAATCGACCCCATAATTTTCCGGTCACCCTGTTAGATGATGAAGTGAAGAGATGTAGTTCATAATGCTGGGAGATGTAGTTTATCACTGACGACCATTTTCTTGTAATCCCCTTGGTTGAGTGTGAGATATGAATTGTGAAACTCAACCCTATCTAAACTCCCAATACTCACACGGATATTAAACATTATGAACCACAAAGGGTTTCCTTCGTTTTCTGCCAAATTGCAGCATTATACAGAATAAAAAATATATATGTAATGGATTTCATAAGACACTCGGATGTTACTCCTCATCAGACACTAAAGGAGTCTGATAATAACAGGTTGGATGCGGCTATGGGTTAATGCTATTAGGAAAAGACTACTGAAGGTCTAACACAATTGCGTGCGTCTGACGAGAAATGCGGGACGACAAGTGAGAGAGGGAGTGGATGCCGCATTACCAGGACACTTCAGCATCCGACCCTCTATCTCGGAAACACAATGTTGTATGCACTGTAGACAAAACTAGCTCATGTTTATATTATCATAGCATTTAACTAGTTCGTAAAATGTTTACGCCAATATGTGACATCACTATGGAAGCTAAGGTGAATGTAAATCATATTTTACCCAGGTTAAAAGGATGTTAGACGACAGACAGATCAGTACGTAGGGCTGCTTCCAAATACGAGCGAGAGGGTATAAACACGACGAATGAAATCTGTTGTATTACCAATGCTGTATCACCATTGCTGTATCACCAATGCTGTATCACCAATGCTGTATCACCAATGCTGTATCAACAATGCTGAGTCACCAATGCTGTATCACCAATGCTGTATCACCAATGCTGTATCACCAGTGTATCAATTGCCAGCTGGTGTTTTTCTTTGGCACCGAAAATGATTTTTCAATACAAAGAACGGTGGACGTATCACAAAAACGGGCGATGTCTGGAGTTAAGCGGATTCATTACAATTTCAGAAGAAGTAATCAATCTATTGGTTATCAGTCTATTGATAGGAACAAAACACAGATTCTTTAGCTCATCAACTATCGTGACTCCACGCTTTTTCAGGCACTTAGTCACAACGCCGCCCAACCCAGGGGCTTTCCCTGCTGTTGTCATCTGTACCGTCTTATGCACTTCTTCTTTAGTAATGTTCGCACCAATTTCTTTCAAAACCGGCCTCCTTGCACCACCACTCATAGCAACAATGTCAGCGTCTCTGACGTCCTCAACATTGAGTAGGGAATCAAACTACTAGTCCCACCTCGCTCTGACATCACCGCTTCCACACAACAACTGGCAGTTTTCATCTTACACCATCTCTTCTTTTTCGGTCACTGATTTTCTCAACCTCTTCACCTCCTCCCAGAACATGTTGATTTTTGGTCCTAAAATCCTGTCTCACGGTCTACCCTACCTAACATCAGCAGCGTCTTTCTCGGCTCTCCTCAACACCCGCTTCAATTCTTTTATTTTCTCTCTAGTGATGGCATAGGCCACTACCGACCTTGCTCTCATGAACTCCTTAACTGTATTAGGCACGAGTGGTGTTTAAAAGCTTGCATAAAACGAATACTCGTTCATATCTCTTCAATGTGCCATTCTCTGTTGCTCTCCTTCAAGCTTTTCCTAAACTTAATAATTATCAATATGATCGTTCTGCTACAGTAAATATTTTTCTTGGGGGGTTTATTATTGATATTTCCTTCGCAAAATCTTATCGATAGACTATACTACAGGCCAGATAGATTCATGCTACTAATAATGACTGAAGGTCAGTTACCTAGTCATAACAATTAATCAGCAACTTGTCGATGAAAATTCGTGGTTCATAAAGTCCACCAAAAGCGGCGACGCGGGGCTCCGTCGAGACGTTTTAGGCGTGCGTAATGGGCTAATAGCTTTTTTCTTCTATGCCAAAGCTAGTTTGACATGTTCATTCTGCCACTCGCCGCTCGTCCTTATGCACACATGTCACCCGTCCATCCTCACCACGCATTATCATTCAAAACTGCCTGTCACGATCAACAGCGCTCATTCGTGACTTGCCAAGAAGGCCAATGAAGCCAGTCGCTGGCATTACTGAGGCATGCGGTTGTGGTGTTACTGCATTTATTATTATTTGATGCGCAATCATCGGACGTCATTTTGTAGCAAGCTAGGTAACGATTTATTGAGGGGCAACAGCTGATAGCTAATGCCCCAAAAATGATTACTGTAAATCATGCAGCAGGCTCGGCAAGATTGGCTGATGAACAGACGCCATCATCACTAACTTTCTGGAGTACAGAAATGTTCTACCACCAACAACATTCACTGAAGGATTGTTATCCACAAAAAACGTGTAACCGTCTGAAGGAGAGGTATGACTGCATATATGATCACATGTCATAGAGGAATGTCACCAAGGCATTAGGCAAATAACAAATTTGCCTAATTCCAGTTAGAAAATGCTCAATTTTTTTATGGACACTCAAATAAATTAAATTCTCTTAACTGAAAACTCTATACTTTTGTGCCAGGTATGTTTCAGCTCTTATCTCTTTTATCTGTTATTGTTGTTGTTGTTTATCCTCTGTTTTCACTTTCGGCCAGAGTGACATTTAGTTCATGTCCTTGAGCCTCACTGCATCGCACCAACAGGACAAGGGTAGGGTTGATTTCATGAGCGACAGCAGTTGGCGTTTGGATAAAAGCTGGACTTGATATTTTGCGTGTGTGTGTGTGTGTAGGGATGGGGGTGGGGGGGGGGGTTGATGGTGATTGTTCACACTACCTTGGAGAACATGAACTGTATTTTGTGTTGCTCTCGTGTCCTAAAATTGTCGGTGGGCTAGAGGCCCGAGCTGCGCTCAGGTCGCGTCCAAGCCAACACCGCAAGTTCGACGCACACGCCGCCATCTCCACCGGCGATAGAGCGGGTTGGTGGAGTCAACCGAAAGCCGGGGCCAGTCACCGCTGTCGCTGACATCTTATGAAGGGGAGTTTCCGTAAAGAGTCTTGAAGATCTGGAGGGTTGCTAGGGAAGTTCTGTTCGTGCAACATATCAACATAGTGGCTTGCCCATGACTTTTTGAAGGGAGGTCGGAAAGCCTAACCCAAAAATTGGATGGGGGAGGGTGCCCGAATTCCTAAAAATCTCAAGCACTCGCCATCTTTTTAAGTTGAGTTTCATATCTAATTTAAAGGTAAAGGATTGGGGGTAAGCATCCTCTCAGTGCACCCCTCCATCAAATGAGAAGGTTGCCGACACATGATCTACGGTGAACACAGTTCAAAGAAGACATGTAAGGGTTTGCTAATGATGATATTCTTAATAAAGGATACCCTGGCCTGCTTCAAATCAGCAATTGAAAAGGGGTAAAAGATTATGAGTAATTGAAGTTGTTCAAACCAGGAGTCCTCGATAAATAAAATGGTTCAGAGTATACGAAGTAGTAATGAATGTTATAAATGTGTCTCATGCATGACCCATTTTTCTCTGAGTTTCGTTTTATTCGTGCTATTGTATACTGGGAGGCCCTGGCAATAAACATGTTGCCTTTTGCAGCACTTTAGTGCATGTGCGAGCAATGTCTATCCATTACAGTCCCATTCAGCCCTCTGAGCCGCCCAAATGACCTCATCAAAGGGCAACCGTTGCCAATTGTTCGCAAAGAATGGCAAGGTAATGAATGGTTCTGACTCACGCTACCATTCGCTCCAGAGTAGGGGTTGTTAGGGCAACCTTTTTCACTGGAAGAGTAACATTGATGAGCAGGCTACAAGACCTTGGGATGATTCATTTGATGGGTTCGCATTTTGCTGCTCTATTACCTTTGAGTTACTGGGAGAGTATACCTCCTCTCAATTAACTGATTGCTTACTTGTCAAGGAGCAAAGAGTGACTCGCTAATGTGTTTCCTTTTGATTCTGAGACATATTTATCCTTAACTGTCTATAGAATATTATTTGCGTTGTATGATACCTCATTTCTATATCTTCAAAATAATTTCCGGACATTTTTAGCCGAATCCAGTTTGCAATTCTAATGATGAATTATTCTGATTACCAGTGGAGACTCGGGACGACCGTGGACGATATAATCAATCGGACACGGTTCCAGTTAAGGTCTCGCTCGATTTTCAAACCGACACTAAAGGCAGAACATTGGTTACCTGTGCGAGAACAAGTTCATTATTACAATTTCAAATTGGTCTTTAAACAGGAATCTTTGCAAATTGAATGATTGAACTCCTCGCGA
The DNA here is from genome assembly GCA_016164225.1 of Gammarus roeselii. Taxonomy (NCBI): domain Eukaryota; kingdom Metazoa; phylum Arthropoda; class Malacostraca; order Amphipoda; family Gammaridae; genus Gammarus; species Gammarus roeselii. The sequence goes on along the minus strand of SDVV010003167.1, from coordinate 5,169 downwards.
CGCTACAGCATTCATGCTTAGATTTATTTTTTGCATTCCCAAAATCGACCCTTAATAAGAAGAGATTAGGGAATTAGATAGGAACATAGTTGAGCGGTCATCCCAAGGGTGATGTCACACCTACAAGAATGATGACACGACCTCACGCTAAGGGTGATGTAACACCTGCATGAATGATGACTAGGCATCACGCTAAGGTGATGTCACACCTGCAAGAATGATGGCACGACCTCACGCTAAGGGTGAAGTCACACCTACAAGAATGATGACACGACCTCACGTTATGGGTGATGTCACACCTGCATGAATGATAGCACGACCTCAGGCTAAGGGTGATGTCACACCTGCATGAATGATGACACGACCTCACGCTAAGGGGGATGTCCCACCTACAGGAATGGTGACACAACCTCACGGTAAGGGTGATGTAACACCTGCAAGAATAGGGACACGACCTCACGCTAAGAGTGATATCACACCTGCAAGAATGATGACACGACCTCAGACTAAGGGTGATGTCACACCTGCTTGAATGATGACACGACCTCACGTTAAAAGTGAGGTCACACCTGCAAGAATATTGACACGACCTTACGCTAAGGGTGATGTCACACCTGCAAGAATATTGACACGCCCTCATGTTAAGGATGATGTCACACCTGCATGAATGATGACACGACCTCACGCTAAAGGTGATGTCACACCTGCAAGAATGATGACTCGACCTCACGCTAAATGTGATGTCACACCTGCATGAATGGTGACACGACCTCACGCTAAAGGTGATGTCACACCCGAAAGAATGATGAGACGACCACACGTTAAGGGTGATGTCACACCTGCAAGAATGATAACACGACCTCACGCTAAGGGTGATGCCACAACTGCAACAATGATGTCACGACCTCACTCTAAGGGTTATGCCACACCTGCATGAATGATAACCCAATCTCACGCTCCATATTTTCATTCATTCGAATTATTGTATTCGGTTGTTTTTTATATATTATTTATACAAATACTACAAAATAAATGGGTTTTGTATTTGAATTCGATTTCAAATTGTTTCACTTATGTATAAGGATTTGGTTTGCCTGCCCCTCTACTTTGTTCCCAACGGACATTGTAAAACAACGTTGCTGACAATCAATCCTCTAAAATGGCCCAGTGTTGTAGGAATACTTTAGGCAAGCCTTCTGAGATGACTTGATTTATGCAAATCAAATGACTTTGAATACAGCAAGTTCGAGCAACAATGCTTCATTCACTGATAACATACCGGTAACAACATGAAATTCGTCGTGTTTCTTCCACATCACATCATCCTTCACATCATCCCGTCGTCAACTGAGCTAAAGTCTTACCAGAAATGTGTTGCAAGTCTCGGTCTCAACATGTATTGTGATGACGATGATTTACTTCAGGGTGCTTTCCGACCAGGGATTCATGAGTGAATAAAGCCGCCAGTGAAACTACCTAACGGTCGCCCGGCCATAAATGGTTGTTGGAATTCCCTGAAATCACCCCCACGAACAGAGAATAATCGAACTCTCCCATCCCAACAACAACGAACGACGCCATAAAAGGGCCTGTTAGACTGGAGGTACGAGCAGCAGCCGCAGCTGGAGCTTAGGGATAAAGGATTGCTGCCGGCCACTGGGTACACCATTGAGGTTTGCTGCCAGCAACTGGGTGCACCATTGAGGTTTGCTACCAGCAACTGGGTACACCATTGAGGTTTGCTGCCAGCAACTGGGTGCACCATTGAGGTTTGCTGCCAGCAACTGGGTGCACCATTTGAGCTTTGCTGCCAGCAACTGGGTGCACCATTGAGGTTTGTTGCCAGCAACTGGGTACACCATTGAGGTTTGCTGCCAGCAACTGGGTACACCATTGAGGTTTGCTGCCAGCAACTGGGTGCACCATTGAGGTTTGCTGCCAGCAAATGAGTACACCATTGAGGGTTTCTGCCAGCCACTGGCACACGATTGAGGATTGCTGCTAGCCACTGGTTGCACGTTAAAGGTTTGCTGCCGGCAACTGGGAACACGATTAAGGTTTGCTGCTAGCTACTGGGTTCACGATTAAAGTTTGCTGCCAGCAACTGGGTATACGATTGAGGTTTAGTGCCAGCAACTGGGTACACGATTGAGTTTTGCTGCCAACCACTGGGTACACGATTGAGGTTTGCCGCCAGCAACTGGGTACACGATTGAGGTTTCCAGATAGCCACTGAGTACATGATTGAGGTTGTCCGCCAGCAACAGTATACAGTGTTAACTGCTTCACCCCTGCCGCGTCTTGGTGACCATGCCCCTCTCGCCCACGAGCAAAAAAATGCCATGGGCGGAGAGGCACATCAGGGCAGCGTCGAAAAAATTATTCATTCACACCGATTCTCCCAATACGTCTATTTATTTCACGCTCTCTCGCTACCTCCACCTTCATGTTTCTTCTACCTAGCGCCTCCTTCACACCATTCATCCACGCAAACTTCTAATTAGTCATAATCAATTTGGCTTTCAGGCTTTCAGGAATACAGAGCATGCTCTATTAGATTTTGCTAAAGACGTTGTAGATGGGTTTGATAGTGGGGAAGTTACCGTAGCAATATTTACGGATCTTAACTAAGCTTTTGATTGCGTGAATCATGAGATTTTGGTTGTGAAGTTACATCATTATGGATTTAGTTCCATTTATAGGAGCTGGATAAAAAATTATCTTCTTGATAGAAGACACTAGTGAGTTGGAATAAACAATCATCATCTGTCAGTAGGCTAAATATAGGAGTACCACAAGGGCCAATCAAAGGGCCTTTGCTCTTCCTTGTAATATTAATGGCATTGTAAACACTAACGGCAGGTAATCTTTTGTACTTTTTGCATTTGAGACTTCAGTTTATTAGACCGTGAAAAAAATCAATGATACTATTAATAAAAGGAATAATCAGTTGATTCACATTTCAAACTGGTTAACATCCAACAAGCTGACTCTTAATGTCGACCAGACGCAGGTCATGATATTTTCCTGAAGGATGATACCCTTTCCTAACACATAAGTCGAATTGAACTGTAAACCGGTGGCATATGTTGTAAAAAAAAAGTTTCTCGGTGTAATAGTAGATCAGAGACCTAATTGGAAAGATCAGGTCTCAATTGTGGCCGGGAAATTATCCAAATCGTGTGACATTCTATGAAAAATTAGAAATTGTCTTACGAATCCTACTAAAAATCTATTGTACTATATAGCCTTATTCATCACTTTCTGCCATATTGTGTAAACGAGTATGCTTCTACCTACAGAACAAACTTAAGACCTATCGGTCTTAGTCAAAAGCGTGTCATCGGAACACTATCACATGTTTGCAGTGGTGACCCCAGGATGCCTTTTTTTTGGCAATGGAACATTCTCCCACTGTGACACATCATTAACTTTTCAGCTGCGGTGTTTGTTTACAAATATTCGAATAATTTAACTTACACTGACAACGGTTTTTTCATTAGAAATGATCCTATGTATGATCGCAGAAACAATGCGGATTTGCAAATTCCCCGAAACTCGTCAACCAAGTCCCAACTATTTTTAAAATACAGAGCTGCTAAAACTTGGAATTCGATTACCATAGACATAAGGACGGGTAGAAGTATAGCTACTTTCAAACGTAAACTAAAATTATACCTGTTTGAACTGGTACTTGAATAAATTCTTGAAATGCAACTGACTTCTGCTATGCAATTTACCATGTCAACTATTCATGTTTCGTCAGTCTCATTTCATAGATGCTTTCAATCGTTTTTTTTCTCGCGTCATAAGCTCAAATTTCCAATTATCTTGTTCATGTAGAAATCCGTTCATTTAATGTACCCATCGATTATAAATCATTAAAATATCTGTTTTCCGTCTTCATATGTTAATATGTCATGCTAACTATGCAGTTAGTTTCAAATTGGTGCCATCGTACGTCAGAAAATGTGTGAGTAATGTAATAGACACCTTCATGTCGGAAATTTTCGGCTCCCAATTTTTTTAGTAGATGTCAGTTGAAACAGTGAATAGTCATGATAAAGTAAACGTCGGCGATCAGACTTACTTTACACACTTTTCTTGAAATCAATAGCCCAATGTAATGCTTTCATCTGTCCTGACATATCGAAGAGTGGAGAGTAGAGGATGTCCCACAATGTTCATTGGTTGGTCCCTACTACTCAACCTTAGGTATCAGTTAATATTACATTTATCCAAGTAGCAAATGTTGCCTTCAGAACAGCTCACGCTGACGAAGACTTGGTACGTATCATCTGTGTATTTTGATAATTCTGTCATTTTCTCAACATGTAATTACACCGAAATAAATTTTAAATCTTTCCTTAAATCCTTAGGAAGAAATTAAATGATTCATTGGCGGCCAAATAATGCGAACGAAAACTAACAGTGTGAACGTATCATTTTTAGTATAGTGAATCGTGTCATTTCATGATTTCTTCGGAACTAATATAATTGAGGCAGCTTTTTTCGTCCCGTATTGACTATTAAATAGGATGGTGCTTATCCGGTATTATTGTAATGACTTAGTTGACGAATGCCTCATTATTCATCAGTAGATGAGATGAACTGGATGGGTGTCTGCGCCTGGCCCGACGTTATGTGAGGTAGGGTGCTGGACTGTCAGTCAACAAACTAGACACACTGTTTTGCAGACAACACTCTCGAATTGGCACTTTTATTTGCGGACTTTTCCGTTACTCTTCAATATTGTTAAATTACAATTCCTATTCATTTATTCATGAACTTTTCATAGATTTCGATAAATTGGTTGAAATAATTATTCACCATTTCGCGTTCATCAAACAAGCGTTGGCACTTGAACGGATGTGCCTGTACAACACTTCAGTGAGTTGTCTGTCATCACCGTCGGCCTGTACAACATTTCAGTGAGTGTTCTGTCATCACCGTCGACTTGTACAACACTTCAGTGGGTGTTCTGTCATCACCGTCGGCCTGTACAACACTTCAGTGAGTGTTCTGTCATTACCGTCGACTTGTACAACACTTCAGTGAGTGTTCTGTCATTACCGTCGACTTGTACATCACTTCAGTGAGTGTTCTGTCATTACCGTCGACTTGTACAACACTTCAGTGAGTGTTCTGTCATTACCGTCGACTTGTACA